>JAJEKB010019401.1:96871-133664 GCA_022393335.1 Macrotrachela quadricornifera
TAAGACAAGATAGTAGGTGACTCGAAATATATCAAGTTAGTAACTAACTCAAATTAGTAACTAAGACAAGATAGTAGGTGACTCGAAATATATCAAGTTAGTAGCTAAGTCAAGTTAGTAACTAACTCAAGTTAGTAGCTAAGTCAAGTTAGTAACTAACTTGAGTTAGTTACTAACTTGACTTAGCTACTAACTTGATATATTTCGAGTCACCTACTATCTTGTCTTAGTTACTAATTTGAGTTAGTTACTAACTTGACTTAGTTACTAACTTGACTTAGTTACTAACTCAAATTAGTAACTGACTCAAGTTAGTAACTGAGTCAAGTCAGTAAATAAGTTGAAATATATCAAGTAATAAGGTAAGTATGCTCTTCATCAAAACTAGTATCACCGATACTTTTTTCAATTTTTTTTTACCACCGTCGTTTAGATAATTGAAGCTGTCAGCAACGCTTTTGAGACAATACGTAAATAGATTTCAAGTCTATGATAGATATTTAAAAAACAAGCGCAAGAGATGATCGCCGAAAATTAGATCGTTGAAGTAAATATTGTTGGTAATAAATGATCGAAAAAATTCGGCGATCTTTATTTCGATCATCTTTATATCGGCGATCTTTATTTCGATGATGTGTATTTCGGCGATCTTTATTTTCGATAATGTTCCTTTCGGCGCGAGTTTCGGCGATCTCACTTTTCGGCGATCTAGCATTCGGCGAAGAGCATTACATTCTAAACAAAATACTGAAAATATAGGATGATTTGAAATATTTAATAATAATAGAACTATATTATATTATTTATTTTTGTTAATTATTTAAATAATAATCTCTTTGATTCGAAATTTTCTTTTTTTTATTTTAGTTTTAAATATTGAAATATAAACATATCTTTGTAAAATAAAAAGAGAGAGAAAGACATATATGGCTAAATGAAATATGGAGACAGAGAGAAAGATGACAAAGATTATTGAATTGTTCGTAACATCATTCTATGAAATAATAAGATATAAAATAATTTAATATGTTTTTAAAATAAACTTTGAGTGACATCTATTGAATAAAATATAGATATGCTAAAATAATATGATCAATTTATATTAGAACCAAATCAATTTTAATTATATATTGAAAAAAATAAACTTTTATGTAGAATAGGAATATCTCATGTTGATAATAAATGTTGTTTTTCCCTGATGAAATATATTCTTCTATATAAATATTTTCTTAATTGTTGTTTTCAAAAAAAAACAATAAGTTAAACATCATTCAAATTAAAATAAATTTTTATTAAACGAGAAAAAATCGAAATTTTTTTCAATATAATTTGATTTTAATAGAATAAATTAATATTTTATTTTATATATCAAAATTTCTTTATTAATATCGAACATAATAAAATTTCTAAAAGTACAATTTTTTTAGCTATCTTGTTATTGAAGATCTTGAGATTTCAAAATACATTATATAGCTACATGTTTAAGCGAAATTGATTTGTTCGAGAGACTGATACTTTTTACAGATAATAATTTTCATCTACATAGAAATTTTATTTTCTTATAATAATAAACAAAAGATTTATTTTTTTATCTTACAATACACCCATGTAATCAAAACATGGCAAGACATGATGTAATTTATATCATTTTCATGAATTTTTTTTAAAGAAAAATGATGACCAACATCAAAAAAATGCGATTTCAGATGATGAAAGCGACATAATCTTTGAGGTTTTTTAAACGGCATGCCATGTTTTTACAATTTACACTCATGAAAATGATGACTTTTACATGAAAGTCATCCAATGAATATCGTGAAAATATCATGAAAATCATTCCATGAAAATCATTAAAATATCATCAAAATCACGCAGTATATGGCATTTATCAGTGACATATCTTATGTATTCAAAACATCGCAAAAAATGATGATTTCATGTGAAAAACACGAAAAAAGTTAGATTTTTTAGTTACATGAGTATATACTATCCCTAGGTGTTTACCAATCTACCTACCTATTCACCTACTGACGAATTTATCTATCTACTAAAGTACGTATCTTTCTACTTTCCTATCTATTTACTTACGCACTCACTCATCTATTGAAGTACCTAACTGTCTAATCATCTATCTATTTAGCTAATTTCCCTATCTATGTATTTATCTACTTATTTATTTGTCTATTCATCTGTAGATAAATAGATAAATGAATAGGTAGATAGATACATAGATACATTCATCTATCTGTCCACCTATTTATGTGTCTATTTACCTACCTATCCATGTATGTTTCTACCTATGTGTCTAACAATCTAACTACACACCTATCTATATCTATCTGTTTCTCAATCTACTTATCTATCCATCCATCTACGTATTTATCTATCTATCTGCCAACGGATATCTCGATTTACGAATCTATCTATCTCCCTACTTATGTCTCTTTCACACATCATTTGAAACGTATGAAACGAGAACTTCAATTATAATACGACTGAAATACATCGTGGCGTCGACTTACGAAATGAAACCAAAATTAAAATAAGTTTCAAAAATTTCCTTCTGGACTTACATGTAGACTTAGCTGGCATACTTTGATTCGGTCTTTATTCAAAGATCAGGTTTACTGCGCTGCGCACTGTGGGTATCGATCAAAAAGGGAATTGCTTTATCTTAGTCTACCGCCTATCTCTTCTACCCAGTCCGTAACTCATTTACTAATTTTAATCAACCCATGTCATGAATACCGGATCACTTTTAGCGGTAAACCGGTCGAACCGGAAAAACCGGCGGTTAACCGCGGTTTACAGGAGAAAACTAGCGGTTAACCGGTAAAACCGGACAAACCGACGGTTAACCGATAAAATCGGGCAAACCGATGGTTAACCGCGGTTTATCGAAAGAAACCGGCGGTAAACCGATAATATTCCGATGAACTATATATAATAGAAACAGAACGGCTATACAGAACGGGAAAAAAAAAAATATATATATATACTAGAAACAGAACGGAAAAAAAAATATATATATATATATATATACATGTACATATGCTGTATTATTTATATTTTTCCCTGCTGAAAGACACGAATACATCTTAACGACGGCAAAGTTCAAGTACGCATTAATCTTTTTTATATTTAAGTTTTTAATATTCACTTTTTATTTTAATTGTTTGGAAATTTATTGAATTTTTTTTAATTCTATACTTTTTCAGATTCATCCTTTTAATATTTATTATTTTTAGATTTATTTTCTTTAATTTTTTTTTATTGATTTTAATAATTTTTATACTTTTTTTTAAATTTATTTTTCTAAATTTATTTCTCACTATTTTGTGTTGATTTTTCGTATTTTTACATTTTTTTGTACTTTTATTTTGCGCGAAATAAAAATTCTATGAATCTAAAAATATTTGTAAAATTTTGCTATACAAACATTCAAAGAAAAGAGCAAACGATATTGTCTAGTTGCACATACTAACATCGGTTAACTCCGGTTTACCGAAAAAAACCGGCGGTATACCGCGGTTTACCGGGCAAAACCGCCGGTTTACCGCGGTTAACCGCGGTTTATCGGACAAAACCGCCGGTTTACCGCGGTTAACCGCGGTTTACCGGATAAAACCGCCGGTTTACCGCGGTTTTGGGAGCCGGTAACCGGACCGATAAAACCGCGGTTAACCGCCGGTTTTTGTCCGGTTTACATCACAGGGGAAGGGATTGAATGAAATAAAAAGAACTCAAGCAGACCAGAACAGAAAAACTAAAAAAGCAGCGCAGGGGTTAAACGAATTGAAGGCGAAAAGGAACTAAACAGAGAAAAATAGATTAAAACGCTTGAAGTAAGTAAAAGAGGTAAAGAGAGTATACAGGGTAAAAAACCTAATGGCATTAAAGCATCTATAATAGATATAAAGACTAAACCGACTAAAGAATTTGTAAGGATTGAAAATACTAAAAGGAATGAACGAACTCAAAAGGCTTAAAATCAGAAAACAGAGCAAAATGATTAGAAACTCTGAAGACACTAAAGAAAGTAAATTCCTATAAACAGTAGAAGAAAATAAGACAAGAGAGAGTAAAGGGACTAAATATACAAGAATTGTAGCGCATAAAAGGAGCATAGGAGGACAAAACGGACTAGCAGGACTAAAGGTAATTAGACCAGTAAAAGAGCTACATGACTTAAACGAAAGACACCCATGCAACTAAAAAATAAAAAATAACATTTTTTCTGATGAAATACATAAAAATCATCATTTTTTTGTCATGTCTTGATTACTTGGGTAGAGTAAGAAAGTTAATTATTCCTGCTAGAAAACTGGGGTACAAGATTTTGTGTGTTCTCACACATAGAGTTCTCTCTCGAAAACATTGAAAAGGGTATTTGTAAAGACAGATTTCGACATGTACTCTAAACTCATCATTTTCCTGGTGAATTTTTAAAAAACATCATGACACATGATGTATTTCACACCAAAGTCATTCGATGAAAACGATGATAAAGTAATGAAAGTAATCTAATGATTTTGATTTTTCCGTAGTAATCAAAATCATGCGGTGAAAATGATGTGAAAGTAATGAAAATAATGTGAAAGTAATGAAAATAATGAAATGATTTTGATATTCTCGGATAATTCAGGTCATGGAATGAAACTGGTGTAAGAGTAATGAGAATAATGTAATGATTTTGATTTTTCCGAAATAATCAAAGTCATCGAATGAAACTGATGTGAAAGTAATGTAAGCATTTTGATTTTCAGAAGTAATCAAAGTCATCGAATGAAATTGATGTAAAAGTAATGAAAATAGTGTAATGATTTTGATTTTTCCGAAGTAATCAAAATCATCGAATGAAATTGATGTAAAAGTAATGGAAGTAATGTGATGATTTTGATTTTACCGCAGTAATCAAAATCATCGGATGACATTGATGTAAAAGTAATGAAAATAGTGTAATGATTTTGATTTTTCCGAAATAATCAAAGTCATCGAATGAAAATGATGTAAAAGTAATGTGATGACTTTGGTGACTTTTGAGAGAAGTAAAGTCATGCAATTTTTTTGATGAAAATTTTAAAAATAACCATTTAAATGAAATGTTTTTGGTTTTTTAGTTACATGGGCATTTATCGATAAAATATTTTTGCATAAGGAAAATATTCTTCTAAAGTATATGAAGGTTTTGCTTGTCCAGTTAAATATAATTTACTAATTTTAGCACAATTAATTCGTGTAATATCTCTTGTAAAATTTTCTGTTACTTGTTCTAAAGATTCATATTTTATATAAAGATCAATATTATTTTTGAAAGATGTTTTAATATCAAATAGAAATTCTTCTATATAATCATTATGAGCATTAACAATAATAAGTTGATTAAGAAAAGAATATTCAATAAGAGATAAATTTCGATTATTATTATTTGATTGATAAGATTGTTTATCATTTTGTGATTTATGATTAAATAAAGATAATGATTCCATAAATGGAAATGATTTTTGAATTCGAAGAAAAAAACTCATGTTCAAAAGGATAATCATCAAATAATGAAACAAAACGAACATATTTGAATAATCCACCTGAAAAATTATTTGTAATAATACCATGATATCTCATTAAAGATGGATATGAGTAAATATGACAATAACTTCGTTTTGTTTCTGGTAAATATTCAACATAAGAAATAATATCATTTGGAAAGTCAATGAATGTATGTTGAATATCTTCTGTTGATAACGTATTCATTTCATTATCGATAAACAACATGAATGAACTAATAGAAAATGTAAAATGATTTAATTGTAACATGTGATCAATAATGTTTGACTTTAAATAGTTTCCATCAATAAATGTATCATGAACATTAACTCTGATACATAGACCAAGTTCTATTAAATTTGTCATTCGAAAGAGAAGTGGAAGAATTGTTCCATTATAGTCATATGTTTCGCTATTACTGGAAAGATAAAAACATTTTAGATTTGGTAAACTGCTCTAAAAACAAAAAAACGTTTATTTCATTAATTAATAAAATTAAGATTTTTCTTGTAAAACAAACTTGATTTTGAATATCATTTGTACTAAAAATACCACCCACATCAATATATAGAGTCTGAAGTTGATTAAAACGACCATCGAGAAGATAAAGACAATCATCAAAACAATGTACATTGATATGTAATTTTAAAAGAGTTGAACAATGAATATTAGAAGATTCAAATATATCAAAATTTACTCGAATACAATTTTTATACGATGATTCAATTACTACTAAAGTAATCATAGACAAGTGAATTCAGTTAAGATTTCATAAAATATATTTTCATAATTATTATCATTACAAAATGTAATAATAAGTGTTGTAATCTGGTTTTTGAATATACTAGATGAAAGAATTTTATCTAAACAAAAATATATTCAATGATTTTGTTTTTTTAATATCTTTCATTTATTTAAAATAAAATTCAATTATTATATCTTACCAGTAATTCTTCATCAATATTATAAAGACCAAGAGTATCTAAATTAGGATAATTGGTAGCATGTAAAATATGTTTTATAGATGACGATTCAAGATCAAGCCAATTTATTTTATCATGAATTTATGGTAGGATTTTTAAACAAAATCGATTTAACATCATATCAGAATGAAATAGATCGATAAAATCATTTGATAACCATTTGACAAAAGTCAAACGATTTGTAAAAATTCGATCATAAATTATTTTATTTAATCGTTTATTGACACCTTGAATAGAATAAAGTACATCAATATTGTTTAATTTTTGAAAAATAATCATAAGAAGTTCATCAGGTAAATCATTTAATCCAATACATGAATATTCCATGTTCATTTTTATAAATCTATTTTATTCAACATTTCATTGTTAATATTTATATTCATATACAATCATCTCTTCCTATTTAATTTATGTCGTCAATACAAACAATAATGCATTGTGTCCATAGTCTAAATTGATAATCAATATATTCTTATTCATTTCTTTCCTTTTTCTAATATGTCATATAATAAAAATTTATATTCCTTCCATTTATTTATTTTATATAGTGTGCATACAGATATTTTCAAGATTAAATTGATACTTAATTAAAATAAACTATTTAAAAAATGTTTATTTAAACATTTGAGAAAATGAATTTAAACCTTTTAAAATAGACTCTATAAACACAAAGTCAATTGTAAACTTGTCATTCATGTATATATAACGAAGGTACGCCTTAAAATTTTGTCAGTTTGGAGATACAATGCCCAAGAGTCTGAATATCACAATAACTTTTGGGTTAGCTAAGATTTTGTTGTAGTTATATGATTTATAAAAAAAACCAAAAAACTGGTTTTTCCGTATATTTTGAGCATAATCTCAAAAGTTGTTCACTATTGCTTCCATTATAGAATGACATGTTTTTATTTTACAAA
The DNA here is from genome assembly GCA_022393335.1 of Macrotrachela quadricornifera. Lineage (NCBI taxonomy): Eukaryota > Metazoa > Rotifera > Eurotatoria > Philodinida > Philodinidae > Macrotrachela > Macrotrachela quadricornifera. The sequence goes on from JAJEKB010019401.1 coordinate 104,316, forward strand.
AAGTTTTATTTTTGGTGAAATTCAAGACTAGAAAATGTCTCTAGTAGTCACATTTAATATATCATGAATAATAGCAGTTATAAAAGAGATGTAGTTATATGTCTTAGCATTATTTGTTTTCAATGAAACTTTGTGTACAAAAGTGACTAGCTATTACCTATGTTGTCATCAAAGTTCAGGATGGTTGGTCGTTATGTTGAAGAAATAGAAAAAGATTACTGAATGTAGTATTTTTGCTTTATTTTAACCATAAAAAAATTAAAATAATACATATTCTTTAACATTGAAATCTTTTTTCTCTATAATGTCACCATAGATCGTTTTGTTATTTACAACATGGATAAATAGAATATGTATGACATTAAAACTTGAATAATCTATTGTAGACTTGTAAAGGACAATAAATTTTAGTGCTAAAGAATGCGTATTTTCAATAATTTTTGTATGGTTAAAATATAGCAACAAAAATACTGCATTGAGTAAATTTGTTTTTGCTGTTTCTTCAACATAGCGTTCAACCGCCCTGAAATTTAATGACAACATAGGTAATAGCTAGTCATTTTTATACAAAGTTCTCATTGAAAACAAATAATGCTAAAACGTATAACTACATCTCTTTTATAACCTCTATTTTCTATGATATATTAAGTGTGAGAGCTCCAGAAACACTCTTCAATCTTGAATTTCACCAAAATAATTTTTTTTTGTAAAATAAAAATATGTTATCCTATAGCGGCAGCAATAATGAACGACTTTTGATAAGTAAATCTTTTTGAAACGTGTTGTAATAATAGGAGACCTGGTAAGAATTACTTTTGAGACTATTCTCAATATACACGGAAAAACCAGTTTTTGTTTTTTTTATAAATCATATAACTACCACAAAATCTTACCCGATCCAAAAGTTATTGTGATATTCTGATCCTTGTGCATTGTATCTACAAATTCGATAGTTTATCAAAATACTTTCGTAAACTTTTCTTTAGGTCTAATTAACATAAAAAAAGACACACGATTATTATGTCAAATGTATTGAATAATTTGAATATCAAAGTTTCTCGAAAATCATAATTAGATGCATATGATGGCATATTTGTTGTTTTTGTTTTATGATCGTTTCTATAAAATCAATATAATCTCATTGATGAGAGCAATCTATATTGCGTATGTTTTATACAAATAGTAAATTTCATGCTCATGATGTACGCCAATTTGCATTGACCTCTTTAAGAACTAGGTTGAAAAAAAATAATGCGGAAAAATATCAAAGAAACTATTGTAATAGGATATTTTTCACTTTCAATAATGAAAATTCACCATATGAAATACTTTTACTCTTTTATTGTTATACCATTCTAAAACGTACGACTATTACAAAAGAAATGAGGTTTATTCTCCGATTTTAACTATTCATAGAAGTATCATTGCGTATGTCATATTCTGATGATGCTAAAAGAGATTTGATTCAAACATGAAAAGATAATTATACAGGAAATTCAAGTGAATTATGTATCATTGATAAATTTGAATATAAATACACAAAAGAGAAAGCAATTTATTGGTATATACGAGATTCGTTATTGTATCATATATTGAATAAAGCATTAAGGGAACAATCAATTGCCAAGGAAGAATTTGAACAAATATAATTTAGTAAAAATGGGTGAATATAATAAAGTTGAAAATTGTTTTTTCAAAAATAAATCATCATGATAGACATATAGAAGTTATAGAATCTAAAGGAAATTATTGTTTAGCAATGAAAGATTATCAACATGCTATTTATCATTATAAAAAACATTTTAAAACTACGTTATCAATTCTGCCGTAATGCACATCCAGATATTGTCACAAATTATTCATATGAATTTAATGAACATTGAAAGATAATCATCCATTGATTATACGAATAAGAAAATTGACTTAGTTGAACTATAAACTATTGAAAAATTTTATTATTGAGAAAAAAAAGTAGACGATTTTGTTTGAAGGTCTAAACGAATTCGTCGATGAATTTTTTCTTTTTCGAAAACGTAATTTTCAATAAAGTGGTATGAATACTCAAATTCTTAAGCTAGAAAACTAGTAACGAAATTCTATGAATTCTCTCGAAAAATCATTACGAATTTCATAATTTATGTATTTTTTTGCTAATAGAAAATCTACTCTGATATTACCTACAAAAATAATGAATGTTAAAGTGAGAAAGAAACTAATTAAGAAAATCTAACCAAAAAGTCAAATTAAAAAGATAAAATGAAGCAAATACTTTATTTAAAATGCACTGAAAAGTCTAATTTAAAAAGCTAATTAACCCTTTAGCTCTCGGTTTTTTTTTGCAAAAATCAAAGTTTTTAAAGGTTATGTTTAAGTATGTTTTTTATATTTTTCACAAAAGAAATTTCACTTTCAATGTATGAGTACCGTTATTGAATTCGATGCTTGTAATACAACGGGTCTAGAATATTACAGAAAGTAGAAATTCATTAGGCAGTGTTACGGAGAAGACAATGTACTGAATACTAAGAAAAGAACGAAAAAAGTCATTATACAGGAATACATTAGAATGACAGAAAATATGGATGGAATTTGTATGAGTAAAAGTATTAAGAGAAAGATAAGAAAGGAAAAATATATAAGTATGGTACCATACAAAAAAACGATAAGAAGCTATTTTAAACGATTTAAACATATACTATATAGGTTTTTACTCGATAAAGGCGATGCGTACGCATATGTTTTGCCGGAAGCCAAAGGGTTAAAAGACTGTAAGAGCTGTATAACGGATATTTTTCTACAAAATAACATTTAGCAGATATATATGGTTCGTTATTGTATTGTAATGAAGAATTTTTGAAAAACAACCATGCTAACTGATCAAATCTCACTTTTGTAACAATTTTTCATAATGTTATTAAAATTACTTGAGAACAAAGTGTATAACTACAACTTCTTTATTATTCATATTTTTTCATTGTAACAATATAAAAAAATTTCTCTATCATATGATACTTAAATCAGCTTTTAAAATCATTGGAAAATGCTTGAAAAACAAAGAACAAAAGAGATTATTTTATTCTGGACTATCTATTATTCGAAATAAATTAATAAACATCATTCTATATACAATAGTATAATGTTTCTTCATTTACATTTTTACAAATAAATCAATAGAAAATTAATAATTATTATTACCATTGAAAATAAATCCTATCAAGTACACGTTTAATTGTATAATTCGAAAGTAATTTTTCTTGATCAATCATTTCTTGTAAATTTTCAATCATTTTTTTATCTGCTATTGATATATTAAGACATAATAAATGAAGATCAAGAATATTTTTCATATTAATTTTCATTAAAATAAATCGTATAAGTATATTAATATTAAAATCATTTGTACATCCTATTTGAAGATATTTCATTTGTGGACAAAGATCAATAAAAAATTGTATTTGTTCAAGTGTAATCATTTTTTCAAGTTTAACTTTTTTAATTTTATTTTTATTTGATACTAGAACAATATTTGATAATATATCCATTCCTAATGTAGGTAAATATGATACACTTAATGTATTAAGATTAGGTAAAGAATTTATAAAATCAATAAGTAAATTAGTAGAAGAATAACATAAATCAATATTTAAATAAGTTATTTTAATTAAATCAAATATACAACTTATTTTCTTAAGAAAGTATTTATAATGTTCAATATCACAACGACTTATTGCATTAAGTGTAATATCTTCAGAATTAGAGAATTTTTCTGTATTAATATTACTATCGTTTTCGGTATATTCACACAAATGATACCATTTTTTTCTAAACAAAAACAAATAGATAAATTTCCTAATAATTACAGGAATTTCTCTTATTATTTACTTATAAGGTTGAATCTTGTAAATTATTCGATTATTAATAGAAGAAATTGATGGTTGAATTTCTAATTCAAAATAACATTGTCGTTCAATCCAAAATGATGATGTAAATTGATTAATTTGTTCATGATATGAATTTATTTTAAAATTATTTCGAATTGTTTCTTCATATTCATATTGAAATTTACGTAAATAAGGTAGATACTGTACAATTAATTTTTCCCATCGATCAACATCAAGATATTCAATATTATCACATGTTGTAAAATGTAATACTTTTAATTTCGATAAAATTCTTTTAATAAATAATTCAAATTCATCAAATTTTAAACGACATCTTTCCATATAAATATGTGTTAAATTAGGTAAATTTATTGTATAATCTCTTTGAATATTTATATTTAAATTACTTAAACAATTACAAACTAATTGACAAAGTTTAGGTGTATATGAAAGTATAGATATAAGTTCATTAAGATTAATTTCAATATCAATATTTAAATATACAATCGAACTAAATTGTTCAGTTTTAGCTAATGGTAATTTAATAGGTATTTTCCATGGTCCATAAGAAATTTCATTAGATTTTAATAAAGGTAAACGAAATATTAATTGATAAATTCTATCAAATGTTTCAAAATAACCTGAAAGAAACATTTTTAATGAATATAATTGTGGTAAATATGATAATTGTATAAGAAGTTGTTGAAGTTTATCTGATGATATATCATTAATAACAAATGATTGTAAATGTTTAAAATATGAATCAATAATAATAAAATTAAAAAAATTTTTTATTGCTATTGTAGTTGATAATTGAAGGGATATTATTTGAGTTTTATGAAATTTAATTATATTCATACAATAACGTTCAATAACTATTTTATGATTTGAATTAAGATTTATTTTAAGTAATAAATGTGAATTAATAAGAAGATGTTCAAAACGTATATTTAAATTTGAAAATGCTTCATATAAATGACATCCATCAAGATAATCAAATATTTCATAAAAAATTTCATTGGAAAAATTTTCAATAGAATTTATTGATTTTCTAAATTAATATTTAATAATTGATAAAAGAAATAGGTGTTTTTTTTTTATATTTGTTTCTTACGTTTTTTTAATAATCGCTATTGAAATGAATTGAAAAAAAATAAAAATATTATAAAATTTCCTTTTTTTTTATTTAATATAACTTACGATAAAATAAATCTGACATTTTATTCGCGAATTCATTGATACATAATCTTTGATTGTTTGAATTCATAATTATATGAAAATAATTTATTTTTAAATAAGTATGACTTATTATAATATGTAATATTGATTGGTTGATTAATCATATTCATTTTTTTTTCTATTAGTTTAATTATTATCAAATAATTTAATTGATATTAAAATAAAATTTTTGAAAATAAAAATAATAAAGAACCAGATTCTGAAAGTGAAAGTGTCTGATTTTGATTTAAAAAAAAAGATAGATGTCGTTAATTAACATATATATGAAGTCATAAAATGGATATTCGAAAAAATTTTAATATATGCTTATAGGATAAAAATTCATTTGCCGTCATCATCATACAAAGTTGTATAATATTCAATCTAAATACTAAACGAAAATATATCATATAAATGTAAAATAGATTCAGATCGATCATTTCAACTATTGAATATTTTATTGAAATCTAAAAAATATTGTTTATTTATTTTTTAATTCGCAGCGATCTATCAATTATAGATGATTAGAAAGTGTTTAATCATAATTTTATGGCACTTTCTTTGATCTAAGATTTATCTCTTTATTTTCGATATGTTTCTTGTAGATAATAGACGAATTATGAATGTAAAATTAAGAAATTCTTTTTTTTTTAAGTAACACAAAGAAACGAAAGTAATTTTTTATTTTATTTAATCGATTTGCAACGAAATGACTCACACAATTTTGCTATCGTTTAAATCATTTATTACATATTATGTTGATTTTTGTTAAAATAATCGAAAGAAAAAAAAAAACTTTAAGTGTTATTCTGTCTATCAATAGAATTGATTATCTTGTCTTCTAAAATTTCTTGGAATTCAATATTCGATTTTATCTCCAATTTGTAAAAACACCTCACCCTCACCCTCGAGAGCTTGAAGATTCAAATTACATTTAATTAAGATCATCATTCGAATTATTCACATCATTTCAGTGAGTCACTACTGTTTTTCTTCAAATGTATGTAAGTCACTGCGCAATATTACGATCATTTTTTTCTTATACAAATGGTAAGAAAAACATGACAAATAAGATCGAAATTTCATTTCTATTATATAATAGACATAAGAGAAAGAGAAAAACAAACTTGAATAATATCATTTATTTCAAGGTATCAACAAGATTGACTATGTAATGATGAAAATAAGAAAAGAAAAAAAAAAAAATCAAACAATTCTACTTATTGAGGTTGAATATATATATGAAAATGAATATCTTAAGATTATTTTCTGTGTGCATACCAAAAACTTTCATACTGTGTTTTAAGAAGAAAACAAAATATAATTAAATCTTAAAGAAAAATAAGAAATTATATAATTGCTAATAAAAACAACAAAATAATTTGAAAAGTTATGATTTTATTTGTTATTTGACGAAATGATGGAGGTATATTCTTTTTACATAGTGTTACAAGGTCATTTTTCTGACGATTTGTATTACTGATAAACAAAATAAAAAAAATATTCATTAATTTCCTCTGTCATATTTTCATAATACACGTGATTTTCGTACTTTTATTTCTTACCTTTTATTATTATATATGATAATTCAAATACGCCAGATATATCAATGTAATATCTATGATTAATGCATTTTCTCGAAAATAAATCGCATGATCTATTTCTATTTCGTGTATTATATTTAAAACTAACGCATAATTACATATGTACGCACATTTATTGTACGGTCTTATTACAAATAAGTAATCTTCATAATATTTCTTTATTCTAGATTTTTATATGGAACAAGTTAAACGTCAACGAAATAGTAGTTTGACTATTTATGATGATAATAAGAGGAAAATGATAGAAAGTAAAATATATTATAATGGACGGGGGTGCATTTGGTCCTAAATCGGCCCATCGGAGTTTTTTTATTTTTCTCGAAAAACTGAGCTGGGGTACCCATCAGGGATGGGTCAAAAAATGAATTCATTCAAAACCCAGTTTTATCTGAATAGACATATTTCTTTTAGAGTTATAATAAAATATTGAAGGTCGAGAAGCTATCTATTACTGTCAAAATCGCGTTTTGAATGAATTCATTTTTTGACTCAACCCTGAAGGGTACCCCAGCTCAGTTTTTCGAGAAAAATAAAAGTTGTCGGAGGGTTTTGAAATGTACATAGAGCGACTCAATTTTTTATGCTGAGCACGAATATAGTATTGGAGTTTTTATTTTAACTAGATTTTAAAGAGGAATACTCGAAATACTACTGATTTTTAGTCAAAATCAGCGCTTTCATAGTAGTGTGAGCGTTCATAAGGTATCTTCCCCCAACATTTTCTCAACTGTAATGAATGCATTTTCCAGTTAATGTAAACAGCTCTTCATGATAAAAAAATGACGATGTTTGCTCTTGCCTTTGAAGAGATATAAGACCAACACTGAATGTGCATAATTGACTAAAGATGGGTTTTCGAGATCTTTGAGAGTCCTGTTTCGATTATAAAGTCAGAAGGACTAACGCAAGAAGCTTGATATTTATAGCAGTGTTAGAGGACCATACGGCTTACTAGATGAAGTAAAAAAAGTACTTTTTTCTGTTTGTCTTCATATGACTAGGAGTAATGTATTAAATTAGACATAAAACTAATTTGGATTCAAAAACCTCGAATATTGACCTTGTTCTAACTTTTTACTCGTCCATGGAAAGATAGTAAGAGGAGTTTCCTTGGAAAAACTCCGATGGGCCGATTTAGGACCAAATGCAGCTCCGTCCTTTCTGTTTTTATCTTTATTTCTTTCTTTCGTTTTTTTTAGAGATGAAATGTAAAACGAATTAGTGAGACATTCTCAATATGTGTTTTCTTTAAACTATTTTTTATTTTTATAGTTTATCAAAAAATGTTATTGCATATTTTGAAGAACTTTCTAATGAACTTATTTATGAAATATTTGATTATCTTGAGTTTCATCATACATATGAAGCTTTTTACAATCTTAATATACGATTTCGTAATCTTATCGTTAATTCAACTCTTCCAATTAAAATAAATATTTCATCCATACCAAAATTGATTTTTACACGTTATTATACAGATATTATTGTATCTAATACACATCGAATTAATTCAATTTATTTATCAAATCCATTCATTTTTGATCTTAAATATTCTCTATTTCTTAATATAACAACATTTTTCCAACTTAAAACACTTATTATTGATAATATTGAATCAAAATACTGGAAAAATTGTCTTTCTCAATTAATTTCATTACCATATCTATCTTCATTGGTCATTAATTCTGTTAATGATGATTATGATATTCATTTTACAAACACTGTCTATGGTCAAATATTTCCTCACCCTACATTAAAATATTGCAAATTATCATTGAAAGAATGGTCTAGTAATGATCAACTAGGATTTGCTACTAATAAATACAGTCCAGTTGAACATCTTATTATTAACAATGTTATATATATCCATCAACTTTATAGTTTATTATCATATACTCCTCAACTTCGTCGTTTAACATTAGATTCAGTATACAAATCATGGAGCAATCAAATAAAAATATGTCCTATTGTACTAAATCATCTAACACATGTTTCTCTTAATCTGGCCCATATAATGTTTGCGGAATTTGAACAGTTAATCATAAATCTTTTTTCTACTGTACAGGTTTTACTTATTTCAAAACTTTGTACTGATAATACAGGATATTTAGATAGTAAAAGATGGGAACAATTAATATTACTTCATATGACAAATTTACGTATATTTGATATTCAACTTGATATTGTGCTTACATATATTAATAATGAATTGACAATAGAAAATCAGATTAATCAATTTACATCTCCATTTTGGATTGAACGACAATGGTTTTTTCAACATCAATATTGTCAATCAGGATGCCGAAAATATTTACTTTTTTATTCAACAAATCCATATAGGTAGAAATAGATTAAGTTCTTAATTATAATATATATCTATATTGTATTTTATTTTATTTTTAGACGAAAGAATTACACATTGCCTAGTCAATTAAATGCAAATATTTCTTTAAATAATTATGAAAAAAATTTGAAATCGGTCGATCATGTTCTTATTCGAAATGAATATGAAATAATCAATTGTATGAGTTATTTTCCAAATGCTACTAAACTTACTTTTGAAAGTAGTTTTTCTACAACTAATGATTCAATTGGAATTATTCTTAATCATATTATTCCTTTAAAGCAATTAACAAAACTAGTTATTGAATCAAACAATTTTACTTGTTTACAAATTATTGAATTATTACATTTCATGCCTAATATTCATACATTAATATTTGAATCTATGCATTTTAACAAAGACAATTATATTTCAATTGAACAAAGTGAAATATTTCAATTGGTATCGAGTACAAATAAAATTACAGATGTGACTCTTACAAAAGAATGTACATTAAATAAACTCCACGTGCTTATTGCTTTATGTCCTCGAATACAATGTCTTACAATAAATATACCCATGACACATACTGAATCAATAACACGATTTTTATTGGAAAGAACTAATGAGAATAACAATAATTTGTTTTCATTATGTTTTACTGGTGCAACTAAGGAACATTATCAAGAATTACAAAAACTTATTGATTCTAGAATCTTACCCGGTGATTATACATATAAACTTTTTGATACAAATTTGTATTTATGGTGGTAGTGTATTTACATGTATAAACGAAATAATTTTTTATTTGTAAATATTATTTTTAAATAAACAAGCAGATTGACTCTTATGATGATATCTTAAAATCTATATATTATCAATTCATATACGTCATTCGAGATTATTAAGCTTTAGAAAAGAGAAATAAAACTTGAAAACTTTGGTTGCATCTTAGATAAACCGGGAATCTCGAATTTCCAGAAACTTCTAAATCCCAAAAGAGTTTTTTCTGGATTGAGATCCACTAAAATCTGCTCTTTTACACATTGAATCCTATCTAAAATGTCCTATCATTGGGCAAAATATGAACACAAAACTTTCATTACATGAGCAATCTCCGTTAAAAATGTTTTTCGAAGTCTGAAAACTAGATTTTTGTATTTCAGCCGAAGTTGATACTTTTGAACATCTTTCATAAAAATAAAAGCTTGGACTAGTCCTCTTTTATCAGAAAAAAAATTAGCCGATTTGATAAAAATATGATGAAGATATTTAGTTTTCGTTTTGATCAATCAAGAAACCAAAATTTCTGATGTTGAAACTAAAAATAATAATGAAGAGCCGAAACATGGATCTATTGAGTCATTTTTTAATCTACAAACTATTTCACATTAAAGTATGTTTGATAATAGATTAATTGATTTCTTATTAGAACAAACAAGTAGTGCTGAAAATTTAGGGGAACGAAAATGAAGAGATCCATTTGAGGTTCATGAAAACATTAAAATTTTTGTGACTAAATCTTTTTCAAGAGTGTAGAGGGCTGCCTGGTCACGCCACTAAAACCAGTTGTTTACACGTTTGAAGATGTTGCAATGACTAATATTAGAAAATTAGATAATAACATTCAAGAGAAATAACGAATATCTATTATTCTAATTACGAAAATTTTTTTTTCTCTTGTTTGTTTCACTGACAAGCAACACTCTATATAATAAAACAATTCAGACAGTAGGAAGATGAAGTGGGTATAAGATTATGAATAAGAAAGAATTAGTTTTTATTATTTTTGTTCATTATGGTATGCCATTATGAACCATCTATAACTAGAATCACCGCGAATGGATTAATGTATTATAAAAAGAAAATATTTATTCTTTCATACATAATCTTGAATATTTTGTAGGTAAATATAAAATTTTCACTAAAAACTTAAATAAAAGTAGTAAGCAGAGGTCGTTGATATATTTTCTATTCAATGAATCATTCAATTTGTTGTTTTTTTCTTTCGGTTATGTATGCACATTCATTTTTTCGTCACATGATAAATAAATAGTTTTATCAATATATTATTTTAATATATTTTTCGAAATGGAAGAAAAAGGACATCAACAATGTGATAGTTTAAGTAATTGTGATGATAACAAGACAAACAAAATACAAAGTAAAAGATGTTTTATTTTTGTTTTTATCATTATTTCTTTTTATAGAAATAACATTTGGAAAGAATTAGTGAGTCACCATAATATATCGTTTATACGTTTTTTTTTTGTATATTTAGTTTATCAAAAGATGTTATTACATATTTCGAAGAACTTTCTAATGAACTTATCTATGAAATATTTGAATATCTTGAGTTTCATCATGCATATGAAGCTTTTTACAATCTTAATATACGCTTTCGTAATCTTATCGTTAATTCAACTGTTCCACTTAAAATAAATATTCCATTTATGTCAAAATCGGCTTTTGCACGTTATTATACAGATATTATCATATCTAATACACATCGAATTAATTCAATTCATTTATCAAATCCATTCATTTTTGATCTTAAAGATTCTCTATTTTCTAACATATCAATATTTTTTCAACTTAAAACACTTGTTATTGATAGTATTAATCCGGATATTCTTGAAAAGCTTTTACATCAATTAACTTTTTTATCTTGTCTCTCTTCATTAGTTATCATTTCTGGTGATTGTGTTAAGAACCGAAGCACTATCTTTTCTCAAATATTTCATCTACCTACATTGAAATATTGTAAATTATCATTACCAGGATGGCTTAACCATCATCCACTAAGATCTGCTACCAATGAATACAGTCCAATTGAGCATCTTATTATCACCAGTCGTATATACCTCATGGAGCTTGATAAAATATTATCATATGTTCCTCAACTTCGTCGTTTAACATTAGATTCAGTATCCAAATCATGGAGGTGTTCGATGAAGACGTGCCCATTTGTACTAAATCATCTAACACATGTTTCTCTTAATCTGGCCCATATAATGTTTGCGGAATTTGAACAGTTAATCATAAATCTTTTTTCTACTGTACAGGTTTTACATATTTTAAATATGTGTACTGATAATATAGAATATTCAGATAGTAAAAGATGGGAACAATTAATATTACTTCATATGACAAATTTACGTATATTTGATATTCAAATTGGTATTGTGATAACACATATTAATAGTGAATTGGCAATAAAGAATCAGATTAATCAATTTACATCTCCATTTTGGATTGAACGACAATGGTTTTTTCAACATCAATATTGTCAATCAGGATGCCGAAAATATTTAATTTTTTATTCAACAAATCCATATAGGTAGAAATAGATTAAGTTCTTAATTATAATATATAACTATATTGTATTTTATTTTTAGACGAAAGAATTACAGATTGCGCAGTCAATTAAATGCAAATATTTCTTTAAATAATTATGAAAAAATTCTGAAATCAGTTGATCATGTTCTTATCCAAAATAAATATGAAATAATCAATTGTATGAGTTATTTTCCAAATGCTACTAAACTTACTTTTGAAAGTAGTTTTTCTACAACTAATAATTCAATTGGAATTATTCTTAATCATATTATTCCTTTAAAACAATTAACAAAACTAGTTATTGAATCTAACGATTTTACTTGTTTACAAATTCTTGAATTATTACATTTCATGCCTAATATTCATACATTAATATTTGAATCTATGCATTTTAACAAAGACAATTATATTTCAATTGAACAAAGTGAAATATTTGAATTGGTATCGAGTACAAATAAAATTACAGATGTGACTCTTACAAAAGAATGTACATTAAATAAACTCCACGTGCTTATTGCTTTATGTCCTCGAATGCAATGTCTTACAATAAATATGCGCATGAAGGATATTGAATCAATAACACGATTTTTATTGGAAAGAACTAATGACAATAACAGTAATTTGTCCTCATTATGTTTTACTGGTGCAACTAAGGAACATTATCAAGAATTACAAGAACTTGTTGAATCCAGAATTCTTCCTGGTGATTATACATATAAACTTTTAGATACGAATTTGTATTTATGGTGGTAGTGTATTTACATGTATAAACAAGAAAACTGATTATTGTCATAGTATCTTAGAATCTATACATCATCGGTAGTTAAATATAGCGTTGAAAAATGCTAAATTTAGTAAAAGAAAACCAGAAATAATCCATTTGATATAATTATAAATAGAAAAGGTATATTTGATAGATCTTAATTCAATAGATGACTATGTATAATTATTCTATGCAACATTTTTTTATCATGTATTTTATTTGCCATAATACAAAAGATATATAAAAGTGATATAGAAAGGAAATAGTTCCTTGACGAATTTTATCCATCTTCAAACATTTCTATATTCATAATTCGTGTAGATAATATTAGAAAAACAACACAAATAACTGATTTGTTTTCATCATCACATATAGATGAATTTAAAAATACATTTCACAAACTATAATTTTCGATTATCATTTATCTACGTGGATATCCACATTTTTGCTTTGTCTTAGCTATCTTGTCAGCTTTAGTTAACAATTTCAAGTGATGTAATTTAATTTTTTAAAATTTTCAATTAAAGTATGCAAACAATGAACTTATAGTTAGAAAGGATAAATCCACAATGAAACATTTTGATAGTGTGTACGTTAGAATAAGCACTGATAGTATCAATACAAAGGCTAACTTTGACCGATCGAATAAAGATAAAGACAAAGTATCAGTCTGATGAAATCATCAAAGGAAATATGTACTGCTAATCCAAAAATACTGAATATTAATTTTTGGTAGAGTATCTCTATTAGTAGGATATGTACCACGAGACAAAATAATTGTAACTTCCAATGTCTTCAACGAAGAATGAGTAGTACTGGTACTAATTTCATTGAATATTCCTTTTAGAAGAAATTGAATTTCCTCTACATGTGCTTGGGATTATGTAATTAAGCATTACATTTCATAATTTTTGATGTTATAGTAAAAAATATTTCATGAACTGGAACTGCACATCTATCATCATAAAGAAGTTTTATAGATTTTAAAATATAGAATTGCATCGATTGTAGACATACTATGCATTTTGTTTTTCAAGTAAGTCCTAAAATAAAAATTATAATCGGCAAATTTAAAGAAGTAGAAACATTATAAAAGGAAAAATATATCAATTATTGTTTCTAGAATTCCAATCACGAATATTAATCTAACTGATTATTTCTTACAGTTGTGCAAGTTGAGAGATTATATAACATGTCATTAAAGAAACTGTTAAATAAATAGATTCAATCATTTATTCCCTATGTTTAGTCCAATTGTATAATTTCGTCTACATGACAATATTTTATGAGAGTATAGTATATTCAATTTATTAATTTTCTATTTCTTGAAAATCAAAAAAAGATTTTTTTTTCTTTTAGATTTAATTATCAATTTTTTGAGATTGAATATCTGATATATCAACAGCATTTGTTTGTAAACCAGTTTTATTTAAATATGAAGTACATGATATCATTTGTCGTGTTATTGTTGAATGACATTCAGGACAAATAAATATATAATAACCAATTATATTACTTAATAAGCGTGTATAATGAATTTCATCTAATTTTACAAGTAAATCAACTAATGTTTGAAAATAATCAAGTACATATTTACTATCAAATATATTACGTTGTATAATATCATTATCATTTAAAATAATTTTTGTTGATGAATCAATATTTTCTGATTTTGTTTTAATAAGTTTAAAATTAACACCTGTAGCAGCACCAATTTTTTTCATTGGATTATTTCCGGAACATTGTTTATCAAAATTTTGTACTAATGCTGTACAAGCTAAAACATTATTAATATTAATATTTTGATTTCGATGAAAATTTGGACAAATAGGTACTTGTATAATCCATTTATACGCTTGATAAATAAATGAAAAAGTAATAGTGCCACCTAAAGTAATGCTTAAATATTTAATATAACGAAATTTTCCATTGTTTGAATGTTTAACTGCAGTAGAAAATGTGCATTTCATAGTTCGTAATAAAAATTGATAATTCATAGTACAAGTTCTTATATGAACTTACAAATGATCTAAAAATAATTTAAAAAATTATAAATAAATGGCATAATAAAAATGTTTAAATTTTATCATAGAAAAAATCATATTAGATACGTTATATTTGAGAATATAAAATATATTTTGATTGCTTATGTATAAATACAAATAAGAGAAAAAACATGTGTTCGATGAAAATAAGTGACAGAAACAAAATAATATTTTTTATGTTTACAGCATGTCAAGGTTAACAATTTTGTTTGACGCGAATATTTATTACTGAAAATCTGTTTATACATTTTATGAAAAGTTTCAATGAATATAGTAAAGAAAACCGTAAATACAGTGTATAGGGTGTCCAGTAAGTCATTAAACAGAGAAAAACTCGAATATCTCCGTCAAGTTTCAATCGAATGAGCTGACTTTTTTTTCTGAAGATAGCACAAATTTATTCGGTTCATTCTCTTCTCTAAAACACTATCTGATTAACATATGTCATTTTCCCTATATGTTTACATGTTTCCATGCGTCAGAATATACGTGAGTTTATTCAGAAAAAACAAAAATGGATGATGAGAAAAATCCTTGTCTCCCATGCTGGACTATTACAAGAGAAGAATTCAAACCAAGAAAAGAACAGATGATTTCAAATGATTCTTGCCATTGTCTTGTGGTAGTGATGTTGTATCAGATAGCTTATCGTAATCGCGATTTTTGACCTTGCTTGAGAATCCCATCAAATAGCTAGTATCTAATTGTTACAATCTATTAAAGAATATTAGGATTGTAAACTTGTAAGGCACTGTTACGACTAGTTGACGTTATAAAGGGTGGGCGAGAAGTCCTCACTCGATTTATATAATAAATTTTTTTATAGTAAAGCTCGTAGCTGAAAATATGTTTCTATGAGAAAGAGATGCATCAAAAGACGCTCTACAAAATGGCTTTTGATTGACCGTGGTAGCTCTTCTAGCAAGAAAGTTACAGACTTTGAAATATGTTTGACAAAAAAGATTCAGTAAAAGCTTCATAATTTCATCAAAATGAAAGGTTTTTCGATCGGGTTTAATTTGCATTGATCAAGAATGATTGCTCTTCGCTGCCTAGCTGCAAGATCCAAACTTCGAGCATGTCTTCCGTTTCTGGCTGAATTTCTTGTCTTAAACGTGAGCTTTCGACATTTGACCTATGAGTGAAACTTGGTTCTTGAGTAATCCATCTGTTCTAATAAATTTTTTCTACATATCATGAGAAAGAGTACATTTAAAAGTACTACCCACAAACTCAGTTCTCACTTTTGCTAAGCTTTTTTACGGACATAGTGGAAGAAAAGAAAGTTAAAATCGAAAAAAACAGCAAATTTACAAAGTTTTCATTTTTTTCGCCTCACATATAATTTGTTCAGTTTCCTCGATTGAAGTTCTGAAATTAAAGATTAAGTATAATTTTGTAGAGAATTTGACGACGCTTCTGTCTGAAAAAGAATTTGTTCTAAGTCATCTAATAAACAGGAGTTAAAGTACAAATACCTTAACTGAGTTCCCGGTTAACTTTTCTTTTTTGTAAAGCACATTTTAAAACCTGTAACTTTCTTACTAGAAGAGCTACCGAGGTCAATCAAAAGCCATTTTGTAGAACGTCTTTTACTTCATCTCCGCCCCATAGAAACATGCTTTCAGCCACGAACTTTACTATAAAAAAATTTATTATACAAATCGAGTCAGGACTTCTGGTCCACCCTTTATATGTTTAGGTCTTGCTCAGAAAGTAGATAAGAAGTCTTGAAGAGAGGGAAAACCCCTTACTTGTGAATTGTTATAAGTCTCAGTGAATGGTTTTATCATCGACTAGAGAGTATTATTGTCCAATTTATCTCGCTTAAGTGTCGTTTTACGAGGGAACTTTCCTAGGTGTTTAAGCCCTTTAGGTCCCATCTTTTGGCGATAGGTAGACCTCAATGAGGTATGAAAAACTTCAAGAGGATTCATGCCCTCGCGCCTTTGTTCCTGAGTTATGATCGTTTCACTCTGTTTTTAGCTTACTTCAAGATAATGAATCTTGATGTCAATGCAGTATTTGATTAAGACATTTAATTCGAATATTTTGCTCATGAATTGTAGCAGATGAAGAGTTGATTTAAATCGTTGATAATGACCGTATTAAATAAAAATGGTCGAAATATTCGAATTAAATGTCTTAATCAAATACTGCATTGACATCAAGATTCATTATCTTGCAGTAAGCCAAAAGCAGAGTGAAACTATCATAACTCGGAAACAAAGGCGCGAAGGCATGAATCCTCTTGAAGTTTTTCATACCTCATTGAGGCCTACCTATCGCCAAAAGATGGGACCTAAAGGGCTTAAACACCTAGGAAAGTTCTCTCATGAGTACTTTCTTTCTATTTTCTATTTCTCGGCTTAATGAGATTAATCTTTATAATTAAGGATAAAAATTAGTTTTATTCTTAGATTAAATGTCAAAAATAAACAAATATATTTATTTAGAATATTTCCAAGATATTATATTAAAATGGGTAAATTTTAACTATTTTAAATCTATTAATCATCATATCCATGTTTAATAAATAATCATATATTCAGATGAGGATTTATACAGTATTCAGATACCGGAATAGTGTATATTAATAAACTCTTTAGATTTTGTAAATTATTTAACAATATCATGATTATATTTTGGTATTCTTGAGGTCCTCTCCAACGGTTATGTGTTTTAAAATTTACATATTGAATATTAGAAAAATAAATATAATTTATGTCTTTTAATCAATCAAGATTAGAAGATATATCGAAATCCAATTGTTGAATTCTTTGACATAATGTCTTAATATATTTATTAGTTTTTAAAGAAAATTCTCCAGAAAATAAAATCAAATGTGTAAAGTTTGGTAATACATTAATTAACCATTTTATTGCAATTTGAAAATATTTTAAAGTACATCCTATTACTTTAATATTATCTAAAGTGGTATATATATCCATTTGTCTACCATAATAATTAGATATATTATATTTAATAAAAATTAATTTTAGTATTTTTATTTTTAATTCTCTTGTAAAATTTAAATGATTGACATGATACCATATTTGAGGATTATCTTTTATAATATCATTATTAAATTCATAAAGATGATCAAAATGAAATGGTAATGTATATAAATATCTTCCATGCATTTCAAAAAATAAATTATGATCAAACCAATATTTATTTTTAAATCTTAACAAAATATTTTCATTTTTTATATGATCTTCATAACATTTTGCATAAAGATGAAATTGTTTCAATTCAATAATTGGTTCTAATAATTCTTTTAGTTTTTCAGCATTATATGAAAAATCTATACGTTTAATATAAACATTACTTAAATCAAGTGAAAAACAAACTAATGATGACAGAAATAACTGCATAACACGTATTAATGAATTATAATACATTTGCCCATCGAATGATTTATTAAACATTTGATAATCATTCTGAAATTTCAGATATAATTCTTTCAATTTGATATTCGCTTTATTAGTCGGTGTTCGATGTACATAAGGAGGTGGAGGTTGAATATTTAAATATTCTAAATTTGGTGTAAATGAAATTTATTTGAAGATTTTTTTATTATATATTGTAGATGATGATATTTTTAATGAATTATTTTTATTAAAAACATTTTCTATGATAAAATGTTGATTAGTTGAATAACTACTAAAGAATTTCTTACATGAAAATTGATCTTGTTTTAATTTAAATGAATTTAATTGATTAAATAAACCACTTTTTGTAATTAATTCTATTTGTTCATCTAATAAACGATATGGTAAAGAAATTATTATGGATTTTAAATTTGAAAAATATGTTAAAGGAATAAATAAAGCAACTGTATTTATATTTATAGATTGAATATGTGAACCAGCAATTAATAGAATTTTTTTCCATATCTTGAAATTTTTTGTTGGGAAATTTAAATTATTTAAATAACGTGAATTATTTAATAATAAATTTTTAAAACGTTCACTAACAAAAAAGAATATATAAATAATATCATTATTTCATTTGGTAAACAATCAAACCATGGTGTTGACTGAATTCGACTTGCACACATCTTCACAAATATTTTATTCAAAAAATATTTTTTGTTTTAGATAAGGAAGTTGTTATCTTTTATATGGTAAAATAAACTAAGTAAGTGATGAAAATTTACGAAGACTACTTCTATACCTATTTAATCTTGAAGCTCATTTACTCACTTATTTACTTTCTATTATTTTGATCTAACGATTGCACAATTCTACAGGATTTCTGGTGACTGAATGGCAACTCGAGGATCGGACTGTTGAAACCAATTGGATTCTGATAATGCTGATTCCGATGGGACTTCATCGTCTGATTCCTACATAATCTCAAATTATTCTATCGGATTGATCGATCTGGGCAATGGCGTCAACTTATGAGGCCTTTCTTAGGCTGATTTGAAGAATGTCCAAATATTTGAGGTCTCTCTATGAAGGAATTAAGTCTGATCGAGTTGAAATTTTGTTCATATACTGCTGGATCTGTATTCTAATTATGATAATACTGCCAACTCATGAAACTCTGACGATTCTACAGGATTGCCAAAAGCCCATGGTTTTCAATCAGAGATCCAGTTTTTTTATATATAAACATTAATTAAAGTTAAATCTGAATATTTCTCAGATTGAAACTCTTAATTAAGATTCATAAAAAATATTTATTCGTCATAAAATGGTTTTCAATCACATTTTTTTTCATAAAAAAAACATAAGATTATTTTATTGAATGATTATCTTTAGACAATTTTCTTCTTATGAAATGAAAATATTTGAAAAACTGAATAATGAAAGAAAAATAAATTGAAGATAGACTGATAATCTTATTGTACATAAAATGATATTATTAAAATGAATGAGTAAGATAAGATTCTTTTCATTCTGTAGAATTTTATTGGCATGTATTTTAGCGCACCGTATTTTATTATGAATGCTCAGTATTTTTTGCTCAGTAAATAATCACGAACGCTCAGCAATTAATTTTAAAAAATTCAGTATTTAATTTTTTTAGTTCAGTAATTAATTTTGTTTTGCTCAATATTCTCTTAAGTTATTTCAGTAAAATTATTACAATTACCAGTAAGAGAAAGTTATTGAATCAATAATGCCGTTTTGGCTTTTGGTGGTCCACCATGACATATTTTTTCTCCAATTTTAACGTCTTTAACAGCAGATGGTGGGTTAAAATAATTTAATCTAATTGTCATACCAATAATTTGTTTATACATAAATTGTTTGAAAAATGCTGGATAATTACAAAAACTATCTAACTATTGGGATTTATCTACAGGTAATGTAACGCATCAGATATTGAAAGCTTTATTTTTACATTGGCCAAAAGAATACCATTTCAGTTTCTTTATTGCATCAATATCAGTGATGGTAATTCTTACTTCATCTCCAACAGGTATATAATATTGAATAAAATCATTCAATGGAATCGAAAGTACTGATTTATTTAATTTCACCCATCGATATCTATCTGTCCATAAATTTAAAGTAATCGTTTGTTTTTCGCTGTAATGCTTCAAACCTCGTTCATATGCTTTAGACCATTTTTTAATAATATCGAATACTAAAACTTTAAAGCTTGATAATATTAAACGTTCTTGAAATGTATTTTCATCTTTCATAACCTTGTTTCTTGCTTCTAAAGCATTGTTTGTACTTGGAGTGAAATGTCGAATACCTTCATACCAGGCATCATGCCATTTTAAATTCAAATCAAATATAAAACTATTAAGCAGTGGTTAATCTAACAGATCAATACTGAATTATGTCTTTTTTTTCTAAAAAGCGGCTATATATGTCTAAAGCACCAAGGGAAAAAAACTGATGTCACTTGGAAAAAATCATAAAGGGGGAAAATACCTTAAAGCCGAAGAAAGGAAAGGAAAAAAAGTAAAAATATTGTTAATGATGACATCATCGTTAGTCAGAACGAAGATTCTTTTATTCATATAAAATATTTTCATTGAAAATAAATATACTGGTAAAAGCGTATACTTTTATTAAATAACCATAATTAATTACTGATAATTTACTTTCGATACTGAACAATCTATTATTTTACTGAGCAAAAATAATACTTACTGAACATTCAATTTTCTACCGATAGGTTGATTTATTTACTGATAATTTGAATATAATACTGAGCATTTATAAAAAAATATTACGCATTTTATTTGTTCCCAATTTTATTTAGATCTTTAAATTTGAAAAAGAAGATATTTGGTCATAAATATCCGAAAGTTGAGTTTTTTTCAAGTAAAAAAAATGTTTATCCTACCCTTTTGACAATGATTCATGTTTAATGATGCGTAACGGATAATATAAAAGAAGTGATTGCGAATAGTAAATCATTAATCCAATGCGAAGCACTGTAGTTCTGCGCGTTTTTCTTTATTTCTCGACGTCCACATCAAACGATGTCATTTTCCGTAGGGACAATCTCGTGAACGGAAACTGGTAAAATATTCGTTAAAACGCGAGATTAAAGTATCAAGATCGAACTATGAGCACTCGTTTTCTGATTTTTAATAGTAAGTTTCGTTTCGTTACAGGGACCGTAACAAAATGACGATTTTTAAAGGATTTTGTTTTTTTTTCAAAGTTTGAGATAATTACAACAAAAACAAGATAAAAGTTAGACGCCATTCTCTCTGTATCAGAGATGTCCATCACGGCTGAAAAGCTGCCACTGCCGCGATGGTTTTCAAAAGATCGTTTCGAATTTCACTGTTCCAACTGTATCAGACAACAGATATTGCTAGTAAACTATCAAATTCATTCAGCTCTACATTGTTCTATTTGTAAAAAGCAAAATTCCTGAAAAAAACATGCTGTTTTTCAATGTTCTTTAAAAATGTCTGCCGCTGCCGCGATGGACATCTCTGCTCTGTATGACAGCTGTGAATACATATGATGATATATAATGAATCAGACAGATAATTAATTCTAACTATATTTCTAATAAAAATCTATTTGAAATATTTATATTTATCACAAAGAGAAAGTAAAATATTTGAAGTTTCTAATTAATATGATTACACTAGTGACATTTGATGCTTTACTATTATTCTAGATCAATTAAATCGATACTATTCACTTCAGATTACATCAAGAAAAGAATCATGTATAATAACAAACACAATATAAATCATTTTTATTGGTTTATTATATAAAATTTGATTATCGATTTCTTTTTTTATAGTTTTCGAGGTCGCTCGTTTGTTCATTTATAAATCATTGGATTTTATTTTCAATGAGCCACTTCTAAGCTTTTGTTTTTGCATCGTCATATTATAGCTGAAAATTTTTTTTAAAGTTGATTTTAGATCTATTTTCTCTACCATATTGAACAAATGGCTGAAAAAAATAAAGAAGTGTATGTTTTATTTTTATTTCCTTTTTTTGATTATCTCTAATAAAAAATAATAATTTAGAGCCGATATTGGTCTTATTGGTTTGGCTGTTGTGGGCCAAAATCTTATTTTAAATATGAATGATAATAATTTTACAGTAAACTATTTGTTTCAATTTAAATTAAAATATATTTTATATTAGGTTGCTTGTTTCAATCGAACTGTATCAAAAGTTGATCATTTTTTTAAATAATGAAGCTAAAGGAACAAAAATAATTGGTGCACACTCAGTTGAAGAACTTATTAAATTACTTAAAAAACCTCGTCGAGTTATGTTATTAGTTCAAGCTGGTAAACCTGTTGATGATATTATTCAAACATTAGTAAATTAATTATATTACATTGAATATTGTTTCTTAATTATATATTTAATAGATTCCATTACTTGAACAAGGTGATATTATTATTGATGGTAGAAATTCACTTTATAAAGACTCAATGGTATAAGAAAAAAAAACAAACTAGAATTTATTTATTAGAAAAAAAAACTAATTGATACTTTTTTTTTCTTTTAGCGACGAGCTGAAGAATTGGAAAAGAAAGGTTTTCTTTATATTGATACTGGTGTTTCAGGTGGTGAAGAGGGAGCTCGTCATGGTCCATCATTAATACCCGGTGGAAGTGAAAAAGCATGGTAAGATAGTAAAATAATCGATTGATTCAAAATATGCAAAACATTCTTTTTGCGATTGTCTAAATGAAAAAATGAGCATTTTATTATTTTTAATTGATGAAATAATTGAATATTATTTATTGTTATTCTAGGGAACATATAAAACCAATATTTCAAGAAATAGCTGCTAAAGTTGATGATCAACCATGTTGTGATTGGGTAAATAAATATTAATTTATCATTTATTAGAACATTTATTTGTAAAATAAAAAAACTAGGTTGGTCCATCAGGTTCAGGTCATTTTGTTAAAATGGTTCATAATGGTATTGAATATGGTGATATGCAACTTATTTGTGAAGTTTATAACATAATGAAAGATGTTTTAAAAATGTCTAATGATGAAATTGCTAAAGTATATTATATTATTATTAAATTAATTATCTTTTTATTTTATTTTTTCATATTAGACATTTGATGAATGGAATAAAGGAACATTAGATTCATATTTAATTCAAATAACAGCTGATATATTACGTTATAAAGAAAATGGTAAACATGTTCTTGATACAATTCGTGATTCAGCTGAACAAGTTTGTTTTATTTATTTATTTATTAATAAATTTTATTATTATAATTATTATTTAGAAAGGTACTGGACGATGGACAGGTATTGCTGCACTTGAATATGGTGTACCTGTAACATTAATTGGTAAGATAATTTTATATTTGAATGAAATAAAAGAAAAAAGATATATTAAAAAGGTGAATCGGTTTTTGCTCGATATTTATCATCATTAATTGACGAACGTAACCGTGCATCAACACAATTAGAAGGACCTAAAGTTTAAGATTTTGATGGTGATAAAAAACAATTTATTGAATATCTTGAACAAGCATTATATGCATCAAAAATAATATCATATGCTCAAGGTTTTATGCTTATGCGTGAAGCACCTAAACAATATTCATGGAAATTAAATTATGGTTTAATTGCACTTATGTGGCGTGGTGGTTGTATTATTCGAAGGTTTGTTTTAGTTTTTTTGTTTTTCTTTAAATAAAATTCGTTTTATTAAAGTGTATTTTTGGGAAATATTAAATCAGCATATGATAAAAATGAATCATTAGAAAATTTATTATTGGATAATTTTTTTACTGATGCTATTAATAAATGTCAACAAGGTTGGAGAAAAGTTATAGAAACAGCAACTGCTTATGGTATACCAATACCTTGTCTTAGCACTGGTTAATTGAATTTATTTTTTATTTAAAAATTTAAATTTAATTTATTTATTTTTTTATTTTAAAGCATTAGCATTTTATGATGGTTATCGTTCAAAACGTTTACCAGCTAATCTTATTCAGGTTAATTTACATTAAAATCCTTTTTTTTTCTTTTTTATTTTATGTTGAGAATTAAAAAAAAACAAAAAGTTTTAGGAAACAAAAAATCAGTATGATCTCATACAAACAAAATTATAAAATTAATCAAGAATTTCTATGTGATTTGATTTTTTTTTTCTTAAATTATTCAAGGCTCAACGTGATTATTTTGATGCACATACATATGAATTACTTGAAAAACCCGGTGAATGGATTCATACTAATTGGACTGGACACGGTGGAAATATAACAGTATCAACATATCGACGTTAATTTAAATTTTTAATTTGATCAAACTAAATTTCTTTTCAAAACATTTCTGTTCATTATCTCTTATTTAATATTCAGTTTTAATTTATATCTTTCTCCCTTTCATACATTCACAAACATGCTCGCTTTTTTTTTTGATTATTTATAGACAAGAATAAAGTTTAAGAAATAAAGTTAACTGACCCTCACACCCTCACCCTCAAGATTGTTTTAACAGATCAAGAAAGTCTGTTTCTTGAACTAACGCTTGGTTGAATATGATGTAACTACAAGAAATTATGTTATTAATAGCATTAAAAATCAATTTGATTCAATACATATGACTATAGAAACACTATATTTTAATCATATCTAGATGTCTCACCATCTGAAATCATACGAATGATAGCTTCAGTTTTGTTCAATTAATTTTAGTCTTATTGTTCATATTACGATAATTAATATGGTTACTTATATATCATGTATTCTGACTGATTTGGGTTCAGTAAAGTTGTGGTTAGGATTTGCAAAATATGTCTACAATATAGAAATGATGAAAAAAATGAATGTAAAAAGAACACTTTTACCCACTAGTGTAACATACGTGTTATTTCTGAGCGCCATGAAGTAGGACAGACCGAAAACGTCAAATTTCTACTCATGATTATGAATATGTGATAAACAAATCAATGAATACTATTGAGTGGTATGCGAAAGAGTCAAACAAGTTACCAAAGCTCTTTTATTATTACAAAAAATAAAAACTGTTCAAAGTGAAATAGATTTCGACTTCATATTTTTTTTAACAATATGTAACTATTGATTAAAAAGATTCGTTTGATATGGTGAAACTATGACACATATATGATGATTGAGTATTGTAATGTTTATTTTTCGAAGTTTGTTTTCATAATTTATCGAAAATCGCTATTTCGTGCTTAATGCCGCATTTCATAGTTGAGTGAAATTCGAATGCTATCTAGTTTGTAATTCACTCAGACACAAAACAAGAACATCAATTTGATTTCTGAACTCGATACACACGATTACTGTATGCGTAGCTTCAGAAATTTATAATAGAAATAAGAGAGCATGATTGAATTATTTGAGGAAGATAATACTATATTTACGTATCTGTAAATATCGCTTCTTGCAATTTCTTTTGATTATTTCTAACCTATTGTTTATTAATGCGGCGCGAAGCAGTATTTTTGGAGTCCTTCGCAAGTTTTTTTTTTTACTTCATTATTTCTCGACGTCGATATCAAAAGTTGTCATTTTGCGGACCAATGATCTCGTGAACGAAAAGTGATAAAATATTCATTGAAGCGCAAGATTAAAGTATGAAGATCGAATCATGACCATCCGTTTTCTGATTTTCAATAGAAACTTTCGTTTCGACACGGGGAGCGTAACAAAATGACGATTTTTACGGAACTTTGTTTTTTTTCGAAGTTTGAGATAATTAAAGCGAAAACATACTGAAAAGTTAGGCGCCACTCTTTTTGAACAACTGACTTTATTTATGGCAACTGTAAGTACAGCTGTTGTTAGATAATGGATCATAGAGATAATTAAAGTATCAAATAGCAATGATCTTCTAAAACATGTTGATATGCATTGATAGAGTTCTCTTAGTAATGAATACGACTGTCTAGTTTTCGAAATTCGTTTTCACGATTTTAGGATTTCTTGTTTTTCCGTTAATTTCCTTTTGTGTAGTCAAATAGAAACAAATATTTTCTTTTTCTTAATCTCGGTAAAACGATGTTTGATAATAAATTGATTTATAATAATGATAAACAGTGAAACCGACAACATTTGTCAATGAAATTCATTATTAGAAGAAGATGGTATTGGTCGAGATCGTATTGTTGATGGTCATATTTTACCTGATGAATATTTTTGTCCAATTTGTCAATATCTTTTATGGAAACCACTTTCATGTGGTTCGTGTCAACGTTTATTCTGTCACAAATGTCTTCATACATGGATCAATAATCCACTTAATTGTAAAAAATGTCCATTTAGATGTGAATTATTTGAAGAAAGACGTTGTCCACCATACATACATTCACTGTTAGATCATTTAAATAGTCATTGGAACAACATGAAAATATCCAATGTGAATATCTTACTGAAAGATGTTCAAAATGTGATCAACGAGTACTATTATCGGAACTGAATAAACATCGTGAAATGCCGGAATTATATATTTCTCGTCTAGTCAAATGTAATTTTTGTGAAAATTACATTGAAAAACCACTTTTCAAAGACCCATTACAATACGTGTTATACAAAGTTGTTCAATACTACTGTCGAGCAAGTTGGTCAATATTATGGTGCACAAATATCACTAAATAATCAACCATTATCATCTATGATTAACATGCAGACACCAATTCCAAATTGGTTCGATCTCAAAAATTTTCAAGAATATCAAACATGAATAGCACAAATGACAACAAATTTGGTTGGATATGATGCAGTCAGAAAAGCACAAGAACGAAAATACAACGTATTTTATCATATTCTTATAATATTAACATTCATTTTAGTCAATGGTTTTAAAGCACTTTTCCTTATTCTCCAATTTTCTTTAATTGGATTTGCTTATTTAATGGCTAAGATTGCCTTCAAATATATTTTCTTGATTACATGGGTTGGTATTCATATTATGATGCTTAGTTACATATTAACCAATGTAATTTCATTATTATTTCCAATAGAAATATTGAATAACAATTCTTCTAATAACAGAAAAGAAAATATTTTTCTTTGTTGTTTAGGATTATTAATTATAAAGATAATATTATTGCTCTGTCGATTTTACTATCGGTGTATACCAATATATTTGAGAATTGGAATTATCGCCTGGGTCAATTTTTATATTGCGTTTCATATAAAAGATTTCTCTTGGGGATCGATTCTATCATCTTTTATTGAAAAATTACCAACAACTATAATTACAACTACATTGAAAATATATTTATACACGAATTAGTTTGAATATTTTTCAAAATATTTTTTTTTATAATTATGAATATAAAAATAATCTCGATAATATACTTAAGAAAAAAAACTTAAAATTATGAAATATACTTCTCACATCTATAAATATACAGGTGTTTACAAAAAGTCTTGGAAAATTTTTTTTAAAGCAGCTGTTCTTCTGCTATTATACGTAACTACAAAAGTAATTTCTTTTTAGGAACAAACCATTGACAGATATACTGCACGTTGTATATGGGTCATTTCATAAAAAATGGGATAAACTCCGCTTTTATTTGACTTTAATTTTTTATGAAAGTGATTTTTCTAAATAAGTTCTTTTAACATAGATATATGTAAAAACATTTGCTCTTTCAGATACCATTTAATTAGTGAATATTTCTGTAACGATATGAGAAAAAAATCTAAAAATTTTCGGATAGACTCTAGGACACAGATTACATTTATGGTGAAAATTTCAGCAATTTTGTCCTATGATAATGTGAAGACCTTGAAAAAGAACTTGTATCGTTTGAAACTGCTTTTGAACTTTTCATTCAGTTTTAAGAAAAATTTTTCGTTTGCATATTCATACTCCGTCACGTCTCTAACGAAAAGTAAATCAAAGTTTTTACAAAATCTATGCGGGCTAAGAAAAAAATTGGAAGAATTATTCTGTAATCTTAGAGGTTGTCTTTAGAATATATCATTTAGTTTTCAAAAATGCTGAATCAATCCAGAGCTTTTTCAAAGTAAACTGCATGAAGTAAATGTCAATACCCTTTCTTGAGTCACGTCCCTAACGCTACTTTTTAATGATAACTTCTCTCAACAAGGATCTGTAAGCCTAATTTTTTCAGGATATCTAGAGTAATTCAACATACATATAATATAAAAAAATTAGCTCTAGGAAAGTTTAGCGTTCCACTTTTGCGAAGTCACGTCCCTAACAAATGAAATTGCCCATATATTAATTTTATTAATTAAGAGCGAGTCCATGAGAATACCACCCTCATAAGCAGGGATTGGCTGTAGAAAAATTTTAGATTTCAAATTGAAATATCCCATTTGAAAGAGCATAAAAAGTTGTTATAAAAACCCAAATATTAGCTCATTCTAACCTGCCTATGCAAATGGCCGAGGGTCATAATTTTTGAAATTTTTGGACCATGTCCTAAAACTCGACTTTTTTGATTCTGCTCGTATTTTCCGATTCTGTCGTCTACCGCTTGGTGGTTTGAGTTGCGAAACAACTCAAAAGATAGAGAATTTTTTTCTCTACAAATCAGCCTATTTCTTTCATTTATTGAATGTCATTTTTTAATGAAAAAATGGTGAAATTTGAAAAAATACGGATACAGTTGCGGTCATCAATTTTCAGTGTCTTGAGCTAATGTATTATCAAAGTAAGAGATCCCAGACTGAATTTTTGATATGTTGTAGCCCTGATCGCGACGCACCTTCTGGTGTACTTTTTGTTGAAAAA
>JAJEKB010019404.1:0-43987 GCA_022393335.1 Macrotrachela quadricornifera
AAGATCAGCTCGCTAGCTACAATGGTTCACGAGATATTGCTCGCAGACTTTTCTCCATTTAATTTTGGCGTCGACATTAGCATTATGTTTTATTTGTAATACGAATATAGACAATTAACAATCGTGGGAAATCAACTCTGGTTGAAGTTCATCAACCAGCTATTATACTTCTTAATCCAGAAAATGAAGGATCATTAGCAGATATACCATGTACTAATAATCAAATTGATCAAAACAATAATAACTTTGTGAATCAAAATGCTTCTATTTATCGAATGAGTAAGACAAACTATTTTCAATATAATTTCTCAGTGAATAAATACATTAATTCTATTTCATTTCTCTTATTCTATTTTAGAAAATGCTGAATCATTTCACACATTTTAAAACTACTCGTCATATGATTTCAACTATCTCTCGTTATTCATTATATTGACACTGTTCTGTTATCTGTTAACTATATTGTTTAACCTTCTACTCCATTTGTTCTATCTATTAAATGCATACACTGTCTCTTATTCCTGATTACTATGCTTTTATATAACTAATTAATTACTTCTATCGTAAAATAAAAATCTTCTTTATTAAACACAAATCTTCAATCAACACATTCAAACCTATGAAACATTCCATTCCAAACGAAAAAAATAAAACGATTCCATTTACTGTTTTAAAAAAAGGCACAATGTCAGAATTCGAATAACCCTAAGCGACACCCTGCAATGTTCAAACCCAGATACGATATAATCGAATATCTACTGTTTCATATGACACCAAATCTACGAAGGCTTTCCTTCAGAACACATCCAAAAATCATATTCTACCTTCCAATAAGAAAAACTTCAGTAAATAATTAGAAAACAAAAAGCAACCTCATTCTTTCCAAATAAATTAAAAACATGCGATGCTACGCTTCTATCACTTATTCTACCGCATTTTCTATAATAGAAAAAATATTACAAACAAGTACCATCTTCATAAATTCATGTACTAAGAAGGTAAGTCATCTGACGAGACCCTTAAGCAAGGTCAAAATCGCGATCATGGTTAGCTTTAACTACTCACCCTCAAGCCACCCACCCTCACCCTCACACCCTCACCCTCAAGATTTTTTTTTAGTCAGACGACTGATCCGGTTTAGAAAACATTATTGGTAAAAAAAA
This sequence comes from Macrotrachela quadricornifera, assembly GCA_022393335.1. Taxonomy (NCBI): domain Eukaryota; kingdom Metazoa; phylum Rotifera; class Eurotatoria; order Philodinida; family Philodinidae; genus Macrotrachela; species Macrotrachela quadricornifera. The sequence continues at coordinate 1,164 of JAJEKB010019404.1, forward strand.
TCTGTATATCCTATCCAATTGGTTGGACTACAAGACAATTTCTCGGTACATGTCAAAATATATAATGAAATCACGATATTGCAATCTAATTGAGCTACAGGCAATGCGAAAGTCATGCCATACCCAACTTTTGACGCTGAATCTAATGGGCAGGTCAGAAAAAAATATTGAAAAAGAAAAAGTTGTCGTTTTTCAGCAAAATCGTGAATTCTAGGGTATATTTTGAGAAATGGTACATGTAGAGTGTGTTATCAACACAGGTGACAAGGATTGATAATCTTTTCGAATGCTTTATTGATTCTGAAGGTTCGAATCTCCTTGATACACACATATGGTCAGTTCTAGAGAATGACCTTTCGCAGAACTACTCTTGTTTAAGAGATGAACCTGGATAGTAGTATGATCCTATAGTCTTATATTGTTTAAATAAGTCAAATATGATCATCAGATGACTATAATCTTCGATCATAGCTCTGAATACACAGGTCGATACTTTATTCATTTAAACTAAGGAAGAAATCAGAACAACAAGTAGAAAGTACGGTATATGAGGACATCTTAGGTATGGAGGTCTATGTACGAAAAAGTTAAGTTGGAACCAATACAAATGCGATGAGTCATTGATATCACATAAAACACACTGTTCAACAAAATTATTTCACTAGACAAAAGTGCTGTCAACATCCAACGAGACATGCGATCTCTACGTCAAAAACAAAGGGAATAAGGATAGTTTCATCGAAATTATCGACATTTTTAACGAGCCGATATGACATCCCCGACATCCGTATTCGTTGGCTCTGCCCTAGATGTCACACATCAGAATTGACGGATATGAATAATCAAATAATGGAAATCGATATCTATCAAAGCAATAATGACGATGAATCCACAACAGAATACATCACTTCTGATGAAGATGATGACGATCTTCAAGACAACAATAATTATATGATCGCAGGAAGCGAAGGTGCACGAGAAGATAGCGATGAAGAGATCGATTCCGAATCAATGGATGAAGAACCAGGTGATGTTACCTTTGAACTCAAATATCGTCAAAATGAAGCAATGGAAGAACTGTCCTCTGTCTTTCGCTTTTTCAACATAGATCCAATTCATGACAAGTAAATCAGTGACATCAATCCACGATTTTCTGTCAATATTTTATTTTTAGGACAGCGATTTCTCCCATTCGTGCTAAAGTCGATGAGCTGTACAGACATCTTCATGGACTGTGTGATATGCTACAAGGAAAAACTCAGGCTACACATAACGCCAATCCACACAACCTGTTGATAAGTGAATCAAACGAGCTTTTGGATGGTCTGAAGAAGTTATTCAATGAAAGTGAAGACATTGAGCGGGTTCGTCTGATGACAACTGGACCAAAGAACTAGGGTCGAAAAAAGATTGAAAGATGGTGAGTTTATTCCCTGCATTCTCAATCATGTAATCACCTACTGCTTGGATTTTTCTCTTATTAGGTTTAATTCAAGACAGGGTCAAGCTCGTCGATCGCTGGTACTGAAAAATAGCCAAGGAATTCTAGCATATCCACAGTGTTTGCGAGGAAATTTGCCATTATCTGATGCAACATTCGACGCCGTGGTTAAATTTTACTGCGATGACGAGATAAGTCGAATGTTGAGTAACACCAAAGACACGATTTTAATCAATAGGCAACCGGTACCAGTTCGATTCATGCAAATGACCGTCTTAGATGCTTATCAACTATTCAACGAACGGCATCCTGGAGCAATAGTACGTTCAACCTTCAGCTCTCTTCGACCTCGTGAAGTAAAGATAGCATCACTCCATGAAACATGGACTTGTTATCAAAGGTCTCTGTCTATTGTGATGATATTAATTGACTTTTACTGTTTTATTTACAATAGACTTGGAACAACCACTGTCAGAAACTTATCGATAGGCGTTCTTCAGGAAATGATACAAAATTAAGTCTAAAATATCTTATCTCTCGAATGACTTTTACAGTTGAGAAGGAAGATTGTCCAGAAGAAACAATCATCGACACTCTCATCGGCAACAGTATCATCGATATCGGTGATGAATGCTCGTAGACATTGTGGAAGAAGGTGAAAAACAAATTCGATCTTCAACAAATTATTGGTTCAGTCGATTCTCTTCTCACAACACTCGAAGACAAATGGCCAGCATTTCTCCTGCACACATATTGTAATATACAACAGCGTGACCACATCAAAGAGCTGCGCAGACAATCGACGGATAAAACCTTCATTGTTGCTCAAATGGATTTTTCGATGAATTATACCCTTATCTGCCAACGTGAAGTGCAACAGGGATTTTTCAGTCAGCATCAAGTTACCTTGTTCACTATTCATCTCGCAATTGGATCAGAACATCGAAACTTAGCGATAGTTAGTGACCATATGGAACATACAGCAACTTTCGTCTATTGTACTCAGAAAATTCTCGTTCAATTTATAAAGAAGAATTCTCCTTACGTAAAGAAAATCAACTACATAAGGTAAATCTTATCTATACCATACAAAAGCTTACATAAATATTTAAACATACACCGATTTCTTTTAGCGATGGTGCAAGTGCTCACTTCAAAAATCATGCAAATATTTTAAATTTAGTTCATCACAGAACTGACTTTGGTCTCGATGCATGTTGGACATTTACCGCTACGGGGCATGGAAAAGGTGCAGGTGATGGAACTGGTTCGGTCTTGAAGTCCATTGCCAGGCGTGCTACACTCTCAACGAATATCTTACTATCAAATGCACGAGACTTTTATGAATTTTCTCTCAAGAATCAACTTGACACCGCCAACAAATCAAATAAACAGGAGCCTGGTATACATGTCTTTTTCTTAGATTCGAAAGAAGTTCAATTTATCAAAGACAACATTATGAAAGACAGAAACGAACAACTGCACTCTTCACGTAACTGAATTCTTTTGTAATCTAATATCTATCATGTACATTTAGGTATGATCCCTAGCATTCGAACTAAGCATGAATTTCAACCTATCAACAACAACACAATTCAATGTCGGTCGACCTCTCGATCAAATCAAGTCACCACATTTTCGTTCAAGGAAACTTTTTTCTAATGTTATTCGTTTTTCGAATCAGTTTTTTCGAAAAAAACCCACTGGATATTTCCAACTCTCTCAGAACTACTGAGACCTTCTCAATTACAATGAACAAATAGTGAAAGAGATTATCAATCCTTTGTCACCTGTGTTGATAACACACTCTATAGATACCATTTCTCAAAATATACCCTAGAATTCACGATTTTGCTGAAAAACGACAACTTTTTTCTTTTTCAATATTTTTTTCTGACCTGCCCACTAGATTCAGCGTCAAAAGTTGGGTATGGCATGACTTTCGCATTGCCTGTAGCTCAATTAGATTGCAATATCGTGATTTCATTATATATTTTGACATGTACCGAGAAATTGCCTTGTAGTCCAACCAATTGGATAGGATATACAGATTTTTTTTACCAATAATGTTTTCTAAACCGGATCAGTCGTCTGACTGACAAAAAAAAATTGAAAAAAATCTTTTCCAAGATAGTGGTTGGGTCTCCATGGATTTACCCAATGCAATATCTCTACCAAGTTCTATTCATAGCAATCGATCATTTATTAATTTTTTCGTAGTCGAAGTTTCGATAGACTATTTTTTACTTGTGTAATCGATGGATGATTGTCTTTTTATGTGCGTTTATATTGTTCAATGGCTCGTTCATAATAATGAGTGGACAGCGAACATTTTCCCCAGAATTCATATGCCAATGCAATTGAATAATAACTCTTACCAATATCTTCATGTGATGCAGGTAACACTTTTTGACGAAGTTCTAATGATTGAGCGTAATAATCCACAGCAATTTTGTATTTTTTCATTGCTAAATAAAAGTGTCCTTTACGTTCGGCAACACCGATAAGCCCTTCTTCATTATTCATGCGCCCAAATATTCGTTCAGCTTTATTGTATTCACCCATTTCAAGTAAAATATTACCTAATGTTATTACTGTTGCTTCTTCTCCAAGGTCCTTTTTCAAATATACAAATAATTCTTTCAATTCAAAATCATCTTCACTACAAAGACTCATTTTTATTACCCATAATTGGTCTGTATTATCATAATGCACTTTATTGATACGAAAAATCGATCCAAGCATAAATAAAATTTCTTGTTCATTTTTGACAGCAGTAAACTTTTCGATATAAGCAAAAGGTTTTGTTGGTAAACATGGATCGATATCAATTTGAAATAATATACGACGAACATGTTCTGTTACTGTTGATTGCTTAGCAAAGCCTCTTGCTTTTGGCTCGAGAAGGCTCGTGGAGAAAAAACTATTGATAGAAATAAAACCACCAACACTGACTTGCATTTGTTCAAACTCTTCTTTAGCGATAATCTGCCCACGATAGACTTGAATAATGTTCTTGTTCTCGATTTTCTTAGCCAATGATTTCAGTTGTTCCGTATTACTACAGTATAATTGTGAGACTTGCTGTGAAAGCTCAGTTAGAAAAAATCGAAATGCAAGTATCATATCAATAGATTGCTCTCGTAAAGCTTTATTTAATATGCGATAAAGTGATGATTCCCGTGTGTACCACCAAACAGCTTTCTCGCTTTCAAAGTCACGCTCAAATTCCTTAATAATTCTTAATTCAGAAGAATTTCCAACATAGTTTTCACGCCAAGCTTTGATTAGTTCCGCTTTAGCATCATCTACATGTGTCATACGTAATAGAACATCAATTAACAGTTGAAACCATAGAATAGAACCCATTTCTTTTGAAATATCTTTAGCTGTAGTTTCTTTAGCTATTGCTGCACGAGTTAAAATACTCATTGGAACGACATCTTCAGTTATATTTCGAATTTTCTGATCTTCAGTAACTTTTTCGACTAATACGCTTCGTTTTGTAATGATCGCTCTTACCTAAGAAAATGAAGACTGAATAATTCAGATTGAAAATTTAAAGTTGTGCGATTCTATTGTCCTCTCGAATGAAAACCTACTTTTGTAAAATCTTTTGACCATTTTTTGTGATACTCTTCGTTCCGACAATATATATAAATAGAGTTTACGTGAATGAGATCGTGAATTCGTGGTACGAATTCTACACCAAAACTACCGGATACAATTAATATAATTTTTTCCCGTCGAATACTTCGAATATATGCTTCACCTTCTTGTACATTGTCGAATTTTCGAAGATAATTTAAGCTTGCTAGTAAAGCTTGATATGTATCCTCATTGTCTTGTGTTTTATTAACGTTTGCATCTAACCAAACAATGAGAAACGTTTCGATGATTTGTTCAATTGCTAATTTTTCTTCTGCTATATCAGCTACTTTTCCAGCAGCAGCTTTACTTTGTACTGATGCCTTTGTTGCAGATTCTAAAAAAAACCAGTTATTATTTGCTCTTGAGCTTGAAGAAATCCTTAAGTTCGTGAAAAACCTCAGTATATGTTAGAAGTTCGATTTAGATTGATTAACCCTTTCAGGACCGTGGTACAAGGGCTGTACCACCTGTCCCGAAAAGTTTAAAAGCGACGTTATGACAATTTTAATCTTTTTTTCACTCGGTAAACTTTGTAGAGCGAAGCGAGATGAAGTTTTTCACAAACTTTTAGTGGTTACCAAAATTTTTTTGCAGAGGTAATTGAACTGCAAAGAACCAAAAAGTTGAATTATAAGGAAATTCGCTTTTGCGAAATTTTGTGGTATCCACGATTTTGATAGATAGACATGATAGACATGAACTGTTTTGAAGAATTTTGTAGAGGAAAGAAAACTACATCCAACCATAGGATTAATCATCACGTCAGATTAAAGCATATCATATATTCCAGAAATATTATATAGCGACTCCATTCTCAACAAATCGGCATCGGATCCTTTGAAACTCTTCCATTAACACTAGGATAATTTTCATAAAATACTAGATGAATCTTAAAGTGACATAGTGCTTGTCGAAGGCATCAAAATGATTCTCTTTTTGTTTTCTTTTGAAAGAGTAGTTTGAATATATATATATATACTCTTTTGGAAGAACAACAACTGGTTGATTTTTTCAGATCCCGAATTAGTGCGTTTTTCCATCTATTTACGCATTCTAAAAATGAACCACAGAAATATACCAGAAATCGCTTATTCACAATATCAAAAATTCGGAGTTTTTCGGAGTTGAATCGGAGTCGGAGTCGGAGTCGGAGTCGGAGTCGGAGTCGGAGTCAGAAAATAAAAAAATCTCGGAGTCGGAGTCGGAATCGGAGTCTGAAAATGAAAAATTTCGGAGTCGGAGTCGGGTTTCGGAGTCAAAAATCTTGCCTCCGCACGTCCCTAGTATCAATACATATAAGTAATCATATGCGTTTGCTATGATTCAAAAATAGAATAGCTACAGTACTTACCCAATATATAATAACATTAGTTTTATATAGCGTCGTTCATGATTACATACTTCAAATGTTGATGAATAGATTATTGTGTGTTTCACACTATTTTGTATAATATTGACGAAGACATGTCGAGGATGATCGGAAGTAAATGGTACAACATAAGGTTCAGCTGCTGGGTTATGATAAACAGATGTGGATAGAACACCATCGTTATTGGTAAGAAGAACATCTAGAAATGGTAGACTTTTACCAATCTTGTACTCTAATTTAATATTTGGATGTGATTCATTGGCTTCTGCTAATAATTTCATTAATTCTTCTTCCGATTTATTCCATGTGATACAAACATCATCGATATATCTATAAAACATTCAAATACAGAAAGATTCCCTCGACTGTCAGGAGGGTCATATGAAAAAAAATAGTTTGTTTGTGGGTTTGTGTCAGGGTCAAAAAAACATTTTTCTATAATTTTCTTTTCTGAAAACTAACGATAAATATCTTAGATTCGATTCGAAAAAAAGGTTTTTGAGATCAAGGAATCCAATGGCACTATTAGTTTCTCGATACTTCCAATTCAATTTTCTCGGTCTAGACTAGGGGTGTTACTTTATCTTTATTTACTTTATAAATAAAGGAAAAGATTGAATTTATCTTTATTCCCTCGACTGTAGTGAGGGTCATATGAAAAAAAATTGTTTGTTTGTGTGTGTGTGTGTTTGTTTGTTTGTTTGTTTGTGTCAGTGTCAGGTCAAAGGAACATCGTTTACTCGCCATTGATCTAGGGGTCATAGGAACATCGGTTTCCCGGCAGTGATGCAAGGGTCACAGGAAATCTTCGAATCACTTCTCTCTATCGGGTCAAACTTACATCTGCTTCCAATTTTCTTAGACGCCACACAGAAGTATACGTTTACATTTGTTATATCATAATAGTTACATAGAAGTTTTATTCCCTCGACTGTAGAGAGGGTCATATGGAAAAAAATATTTTGTTTGTTTGTGTGTTTGTTTGTGTCAGGATTTAAAAAAACATCGGCTTAGCTTGGTATCTCACTAGCCGACGGGTCAAAAAACATGTGTTATAAATACTGAAGGTTTTAAAGAAGAGATGTTACTGTATCCACCTTTACCCTGTGGTTATTGGTTTAGTTAGTCCATGTAATTGACATGCGTTTCTATTTCCAAAACTGATATTTCTAGAAAACATCCTTAGTAAGAACATAGATAGTAGGTTGAGCTAGACTTACACAGTTGATAAAGACGAGCAGTCAGGAGTAGCGGACCGTAGGGACGCCGACGACTGACTGCGAGCTATTTTTAATGGACGACCATCAAACAGTATCTTTGGGGAATTAGTCAGTTCAGCTATTGTAAAAAAATCACTTGTGAATGAAAGGATTGTAGGATTTTTGGGAGCACTACTTTCAAAGGAAAACGCTTTCAAACGGGAAGCTTTGAGTAAACTACCTATCCACCAACGACAAAATGCTTGAGAATCGTATTTTTAACCTAAAACATCGAGATTACAATGAAAAAAACATTTCTTGGATATGGGCGGATAGTGCAAGTTTAGCTGTAGAAAATATTAATAAAAAGTTAATATGACGATACGATATGCGAGTATACTGTTTGAGTATTTTTGATGCATGATTGAACAACATTTAATGACAAATTACTACAAACTTTATCCGCCGCAGTTTCCAGTTCACGTTGTGACTTTGGATTCTTATTCTTAATTTGTTGTCAAATAATGTTCCACACTAGTTCAATGGCATTAAAATCAGCACTATAACTTGGTCAATTGCATAATTCAATATCATGTCGTTCACATCATCGTCCAAATTGAGCACTTCGGTGGCATTTTACACCGTCAGAAACATAAACTAATCCGTTTAACGCCTCTATATCTTCAGATAGAGCTTCATTCACTGTAGCACAATACGTGTCACTGCTTAACCAATGATCAAATCGACGGAATACATATCCACTCCGCCAAATGAGACGAATTAAATTGATATGAGCTCGTACAGACGAAATTTCCTTCCTTGGTGGCGATTCTCCTCGTTTGCACCAAACAATTTGGTTTATGTTTCTTAGACCAATATAACGTTCATCTTCAAAAATGTACTTTTCAATATCAGTACCAATGGCACAATGAAGCGAATTCGAATCGATCATGTTCATTCATTTTGTTGATTTTGACTTTAATGACAGACTTTCATGGACGATAACCAAGAGAAAGACGATAACGTTGTATCGTTCGTTCAGTTGTATTGAATTGTGTGACTGATAGTAATTCAGCAGTTGTGGCAAACCGATTTTGCTGGATGGCTTTATCGAGTGTTTTCACTTGTGCTGAGCTCAGTGCAAGTTGACGACCGGAACTTAATTTATAATCCACATTACGATAGCACTGGTAGTGATTGATAATGCGATATATTGTATTGATATGACAGTTGAGAAAACGTGCTGCCTGTCGAACATTTATAAAACCTTTTTTCCACTCATGGATGATGTACCAGCGCTTTTCTTTACTTAGTTGATACATTTTCAATCGAATCAACGAACATGGATAAACAACAAGAAATCAGCAAGTTTAAAATATTGTTCGATCATGCATCAAAAATACTCAAACAGTATACCCGCATGTCGTATCGTCATATTAACTTTTTATTAGTATTTTCTACAACTAAACTTGCACTATCCGCCTATATCCAAGAAAATTGTTTTCATTGTAATCTCGATGCTTTAGGTTAAAAATACGATTCTCTAGCATTTTATCGTTGGTAGTATATGATCACTTTAAATATCAACAACATATCTAACAAACATATAGAATATAGAATATGAAAAGAAAATTCAGTCGAGGGTCAAGCGAGTTGCCCTCGACGAGCGTTATCTTGTTTTATATGAACTATTTTTTGATGAACTAAATATAAAATACATTTTCTCATTATTGACATAAGTATAGTTTACTTAGTCTGTGAAATGGCAGAACCATTCGCTGTATGATGTAATTTCGATAATTGATTTGTATTACGTTCATTTTGTTCGTTACGATTTATTGATGATGGTGTATTTTTGTATGATGATGATAATGAAGAAGAAAAAGATATATTAGATGCAGATGGTGTAGATGTTGTAATGTTCGAATCATTATCATCGATAGTTTGATCATCAAATGAAGTTTCCTTAACATACTGAGATTTCTTCTTTATTGATTTTTTTTGACTTGAGGGTCCGTTATCATCATTAATTGTATGAACTTTATCCTTTTCATTTTGCTTTGTTATAGTACATCGAGGACGTTTCGATTGAGACGAAATATTATCCTAATCAGTAATAATGGACAATGATGATCGCTTCATAAATAACAGATTCAGTTAGTATACGAAATGATATATAAAACGAATATAAATAAATGATTTTTTCGTGTGTACGAAAGATATTTTGTAAACAAAATAAACCAAAAGACCAACAGTAATCTAAAATAGAGAAGTGATATTAACTAGAGCAGGGACATTCTAGGAGCGAATAAGAATAAAAAGTGAATCGAACTGTCTTATATATACTACATCGAAATCCAGGGAAAACAATGCACATTACGAAATAGAATAATCTAGAAGAAAAAGATAAACCTATTCATGATCGAAGCAGCCGACCACCAGTTACGTTGAATTATACTAGTACAACATGACGATATGCCGGCAATCTTTCCTTAAGAAAATTTTGCCGTGATATTTTAGAGAACGAAATAGTTCAAAGCCTGTGTTATTTTAATTTATTACACAATTAAATGTTATGGTAGGTTATCATCATGAACCAATAGATACACATGCCGTCCACCTCTAGCAGAAAAAAATTATCACATAGAATCTGTTCAACTATTTATGTAAAACATGTTCTAATAAAATTCAAAACGAGAAATATCCGTTATAAAACAATTTTTCAAGCATCTCCAAGAGTGAATCAATACACCCGTAGGAGTCAATATCTTAGCGACATCCCAGAAATTGTGCACATCTACTTTATATTTTCTGTATAAGTGCAGACACTCGATTTCCAAGAAATCAGTAACGAAAGTACTAGACCTGTAGGTATAAAAAGAACCTTCTTCCCTCAATCAATTGCTGCCTTTTAAAAAGCGCTAGAAGTGATCTTCGATATTTTGCCGGTGCTGGTTCTAGAATATTCATCGTCTTAGTCGCGTTACTCGAAGGTAAAAAACATTCGTCTCGCTAACTATCATAATGCTCTGCAAACCATTCACATTTGCAGTAATCTCATTTCTAAACTTTATTTTAAATGACTTTTCGATATTTCAACACCTTATCGAAAATTTTCGCTACACATTGTTATATATCTACCGTCCTTAGACATCTTGATTATGCGCTTTACTTTATACCATCTAATTTATCTTCAACATTCGTTCGACAGTATCATTCCATATTCGTTCAGTTCGTCTCTTCGTATCATTATTTTAGTTTATATCGCATAACTATATAAAGCTATGTGGTATATGTTTAACTTGATTTCGCATCATTGTTTCATGTTCATCTAATTCGTTTAATGCTGTTGATATTGGATTTTCCCTATGATCTAGTCCTAGATGCTGGATGTTTCCCCATGCGTTTCTTCCTATGTCACTGGGTTATATCCAACATACACTCATATATATACACGTCGTCTTTTCTCTTTCTTTCGTTCACTTCACATTTATTTCTCTCTTCTCTCTCTCGATCTATACGTGTGTTGATTTCTTCATTAAAATAAACAAGAACTCACAAACATCACAAACCTACAATTGGCGACGAGATCGATTTAATTTTTTTTTCAAAATTGTCTACGTTTATCATGGCGAAATCAACTACTCAAGCTGCTCCGATATCATCAACGTTTTCCACAATTCCAGCGCTTCATGCATTTGATCCACGATCGTCAAACTGGCAATCCTATCGTGATCGGGGGAATTTCTATTTTAAAGCAAATCGCATCAATGACGATGATGACAAAAAATCGTTGTTTCTATAGTCAGTTGGAGATACAACATACAATTTACTCGAGTCATTGATGTCACCTAATCTATTAACCGATGAAAATTTGAAGTTCACCGATCTAATTAAGAAATTGGATTCTCATTATGATTCGACCAAGAATATAATGACATCTACTTATGATTTTTATTCCTGTTACCAGAAACCCAGTCAGTCATTCACCGAATGGAAAGCCGAGTTGTGCGAGAAACTCCGTCACTGTGGTTTTACAACATCGATTTTGGAGAATAAGTCGCAGGATCGTGCATTACGTGGTATGTACGTAATTGGGGTGCATAATCCGAAGATTAGACAAGCACTTCTCAAGGAATAAGATCCAGATCTCGAGACAGCTGAGAAGATTATTCAATTAGCAGAACGACTTGAAAACGACGTCCGGCATTTTAACTCACCAAACAATTCCAATAATCCGACCGTTTCAAAGGTTCAACCACGGAAGATATCGAACCAACATCCACCGGCAAGTGACAAATCATCTTCAACAACTACCAATGAACCTTGTCAATCCTGTGGATCAACATCACATTCACGTAGTGAATGTAAGTATCGTACATTTACTTGCAATTTCTGCAAAAGACCTGGTCATTTGGAACGGATATGTCGGAAGAAAAAGGATGGAAAAATCACATCGAAACGAAATCAACCTGCATATCAGTTGAAACGCGTTAGATGGAACAAATCTAATTCAACAGCAATGGCATTATCGCTTCGTTTAAATGGACAAGATTTCGTGTTTGATGTTAATACCGGATCAGAACATACCATTGTTAGTTCAAGGGATTGGAGAAACCTTGGTTCACCAATGATTCATCCATCCTCATTGCAACTCGAATGTTACAGTGGTCAACCACTTGAAATTGAAGGAGAATGCGATGTTCAAGTGGAGTATGAGGATAGAAAATTCAATCTTACTATGGTTGTGATTAAACGACAAGGATCACCTCTTCTAGGTCTAAGAAGGATGTCGGTGATGCAAATGGACTTAAATAGTTTGATTCATGGTATGAATATAAACAAACATCAAATTAAAAAAATTTCTAGTCAAGAGAAACTTCAAGCAGTTTTGCAGAAACACAAGCAAGTGTTCAACAAAGAGTTGGGTCATTGTACACAGGTTCAGGCACATATACAACTGGTACAAAATGCCATTCCAAAATTCTTTAAACCTAGACCAGTACCATTTGCGTATTTGGACGGTGTTAAAGAAGAAAACCAAAGAAATGTATCACTAGGTATAATGGAACGGATTAACACTTCAGCATGGGCTGCACCAATTGTTCCGATTCATAAACCATCAGGTAAATTCCGCATATGTGGAGATTTCAAGGTGACGATAAATTCGCAAATACTTATTGACCAACACCCTATTCCTGCTATCGACGAACTTCTTACTCGATTAAATAATGGTGAAAAGTTCACAAAATTGGATCTTACAGATGCTTATCTACAGGTGGAACTTGATCAAGCAAGCAAACAATTGGTGGTGATTAACACTCCATTGGGTCTATTTAAATATAATCGAATGCCGTTTGGTATTTCTAATACACCGGCGATTTTCCAGCGCATTATCGATCAAGTCCTTGTTGGTATTCCGAACCGTATCGCGTATTTAGATGATATATTGATCACTGAGTGTGAGTCTAGCTACCATAATCTAGATTTCACGTCGGCTAAAACGATCTTCAGATGGCTTTAATCTTAATAATTCGAAAATTACCTCTCTTGAGGGTGAGGGGTGAGGATGTGAGGGTGGGTGTGTATATGGAGAACGATTACTTCCACTGAAATCTACTGTCACACCCTCACCCTCACCCGCACCTTCATCAATCCAATTACACGTACGCTCGTGATGTGTTTGTTTTCCCACTGAGGGGCAAACACAGCAAATACACATGAGTATTGGACAAGTGTACACTGTTTGCTTGACAACGGCATCAAGGAAAAAATCTGCAATTATTTCAATTTTCTGAGTTGTAAACGAGATTCTGCAATTTGTTGCGCTCGCTGTTCGGCACACGGCTGCCTATTTTACCGTCACTATCCACGCTTCTGCGGTAGGTAGGTTTTTTATGTATGAACATCTTGGTTTCGATTAATTGGAGCTCAAGTATCCGAGTTTCAGAACATTTGCTTCAGACAGAATTTTCGTCTTCTCAACCAAAAGGCTATTCATGATTCGTGGATCACTCAGACCAGGTTCACACCAAAGACGACGTCTAACGACATTCTCCTGAGTAGTATTGAACCGCACCGGAATTTCCGAATGTACGTGCTCGTCATTCGTAACAGTAGCTGTTTACTTCGAGCTCTAAAAACGTCGCGACTGCGAAGAGCTCCAATCATTAAGAAATAGCAATAGATGGTCGGATCACGTTCCCTCGCGCACTATACATAAACCTGATGATTCTACGTCACTGTTGACCATTCGTGAAATGAGAACTATAGAATGATTCACAGCGTCGTCGACTTTGATGCAGGACGAGACGACGAGCTTTTTGAGATCAGAATACGTGTTACGGAATTTTCAGAGGACGACTTTCATGTAACTGTTAAAATGGATTAACATGTGTTCGATAAACCGTCGATATGGTTCGACCAGTCAAATCTTTCAAAAACAGGTTGAGAGCTTGGGAAGATAGTTTTTTACGCTTGAAAATTTCCTTAATTTTCTTAGCACAACACACACTCGATCAGAATACCACGAAAACTATCAGAATCTGTAGTGTAAAAGCTCCTCTTGGCTCACGGGTGTCACATTATGTTAGTTTAAGGCCCAGCCCCCACCCAAAATTTTATTTTTGCCTTAGAACATCCAATCTTAGCGAAACTTTCAGAGTAGATGTATCTTGGGCTGAGCACCTCGTGGTAAAAATTTCAGCTTGAAATCTTGAGCCTTTCAAAGGATAGCTTAAGATTAAGGTTCAAAACATAGGTCTTCGTGCGTCCCAGATTTCTCCGCTATTTTAAATGTTAGGAAACCCGAGCTGGTTTTAAAATGAAGCCAATACTTGGGGCTACAACTTAACAAAGTCCGATTTTTTAATTTTTCTGTAGTTTTGTTTTTAAAGAAATTCTACGTCATAATATGAAATTAGTAGGGTGTAAGTTCTCAAACATTTTCTCCTCATCTGAAATCAATCATGAAATCGAGAAATCCGACTCTGTTCAGTTGTAGTGTCAGACCTTGGCTATGATTTAAAACAAACCCGAGCTTTCTAGCTTTCAAAATGGCGGAGAAATCTGGGACGCACGAAAACGTAAAAACAAAAAATCTCATTTTAAGAAAAACGCAAAATACTTTTTAGAAGTGTAGACTCTGTACAATGAAAAGAAATATGTTTTACCATTACAATTTGAAATGCGCAAAACATTGAGTTATTCAAAAAAATTTCGTTTTTCTGGAAAAGGTTTTCAGAAAAACCTCTGTAAAACCCTTAAAATCCATCGTAAACAAAATAAACTATAGTGCATTCGATAGCGGACTTGATGCTCTATCACATGCGCTGTTTTTAAAAAAATCGATAAATTTGACAAAAATCAACTTTTTTTGGGTGGGGGCTGGGCCTTAAGTTACGTTAAGGGGACCCCGCCTTTCCGGGGTTTCTGAGAAACGGCTAGGCGAAAAGTTGTGAAACTATCATGGAAGATAGATCTCAATGAGTAGAGAAAAGTTCGTAATAGAACCAAAATTCGCAGATGCTTCCTTCAAGGAGTTTTGGGGGTTACCACTGCCGAAAATGACCAAAAGTTCCCCCCCGCCCCCAAAATTCGGGTGTTCATCCGTTCGAGCTGAAACTTTTTCTACAAGCACTAGACGCAAATCGGGGTGCGAGTTTCTTTTTATTTTGAAAAATAACGTTTTTACAAGTCAGGAGAGGCAAAATACTGAAGACCTTGTCAAAAACTTATGGATTTTTGATAATCTGAATTTTGTGAGGGCTGCCAAATCTGATACAAACAAGATTTCGAGAAACGAAAAAAAAAACACGCACCCCGATTTGCGCCTAGTGCTTGTAGAAAAAATGTCAATCCGATCGGACGAATCGTTTCGAAGAAGCAGGGGGGAAAACTTTTTTTCTTGGTCAAAACCGGGTTTGGAGATAAACGTAAGATAGTTCCCAAAAGAATTTTTTCCTTCACTCTTTTCAGTTGTTCTAAAATTTGAAAAAACATTCATAAATAACAAAAACTCGAACAACTTTCCGGCCAAAGTCAAAACAAATTCTGGATCATAGCCTTCAGAAATAATTTTTTCTCAGGAACTATCCAACTCGGTATAGTTCTAACTTTCATAGTGCCGATAGAGTACACCATCGTACATATTTACAAATAAAAATCAAAACAGTCGAGAATTTTTTTTTCTACTTCGGAAGGGGGGGTCTCCTCAAAGAAGACCTGTATCCTCCCTTGTTTTCGTTACGGTTGTTTAGAAAATACTCTCACGCGTATAATATAGAGACTCATGTTTGATGTCTTGATACCACCACAATGCAAAGACTTAGGTGGAAACCTCAGCAAACACGACGATCAACCCAATTTATTCATCTCGGGTCATTGCTTTCTCTATCAGATATAAATCGCATCGGCCAATCAGAATGTGGGTCTAAATCTCTTCGCAACTCAGATGAAATTATATTGGTCTCTGAATTTTAGTTCACTGGTGATTAAAACATGATCTTTCAAGGCTATCGTAATTTCGAATCTCTCATCAGTGACAACGCTCACGTGAACCTTTTCTCTTTAGCCTGAATTCAGCGTCAACTTTTTCAGACTATCCTTTCAACCAGATGATAGATCCAGACATTAGTTTTCTGCACGCTCAATTTAGAATTCTTCTCAGCTCCAAACATCATTGCTCCACACTTTGCAGCTGGAAAAATTCTCATGTCGAAATTCATTCTCATCCCTGGTTTTTGTCAAATTCGTGCTTCATTTTAAGAGCCATTCCATGTAAGCCACGACCGAGACTGCTTAATCGATGTCTTCGAATTCTGCTCAATTTGTGTGGATAGTGTAGAGCAATCATTTCCCTATCGATCACAACTAACCACTTGGAAAAATATTGAGTTTTCGCTGTTTTATGACGATTTTACGGAGAGCACTGTCGATCATGACCCTCCTAAATCGCAGTTTTGCAACCTTCGCTTCTCACGAACGGTATGTCGTGGCGGGCTGAAATTTTACGGGGATATAGATGAGTTAGGGATCTAGCCATAGCTAATATATTAGGTCGACAGGTTCAACATTTCATTCCAAGGGAGTACCTGAAAAGGGTCGAAAAAACGTGTGTTTCAGACCCTCCATTGCACCCAGAAGAGTAATGTAGAGGTCTGAGCTTTTCAGTGGAGCGACAAATAACAACGGTCTATACGCATGAAAAACATTCAGGTCTATACATTGTTGTTTACGGCCAAGAGACACCCGACAATAGTGGCTTTTCACGTATTTTCACGACTTTCATGAGACTTTTTCTCCCAAGAAACCAGGCTTTGAGCGACCGGACTATATGAAGGTGGAAGGCCTGCTAGTGGTCTACAACTTCCAACTGAAATCAGCCTGGGACGTTCAGGAATGGCTTGCAGCAAGAGTCATCTTTTTGTCAAAAATGAAGGTAGATAAACCATTAGAATGAGACGAACGGTCGACTTCAAACATGTCTAGCCAGGAGATACAAGCCATTCAAGGTGAAGAATATCGTTATTTCACTGTTCAAACTACCTGTGGAGGTTGCGTAGGTGAGAAACCATACTATCCCAGTGTCCAGCCCTTGAATTGGGAAACTCGGTAGCTCTCAGATTACTGAAGTGGTCAACGGTTTCTGCCCTTAACAGGTCGTATTGACGAAGGAAATAGCTCATAATCATTTGCTGTTCTAAACCATTCTCCTTTGACTAATCAAGGTTATTCTGTATTACCAAAGAAAAGGCCATGGTCCCCCTCAGGATCGTCGAAAAATTTGATCTTCGATTTTCGACCGGGAGCAGTGCAGAAATCGTTGGTTAACGTTTACCCGAGTTTTCGGAAATTTACAAGGTTTCCGTTCATTCTCTTTCGCAATTTCGAGTGTCGAATATCTCTGGCTGAAAGCGTCCAATAAAATGCATCCTGCTTGTCTATTAACAAATGAGCACCCCAAACCGGTGAAATTTTGGGAATGGGCTGGTCTCGATGGAACCTTCATTTCGTGAAAGTTTGTGGTCGAAAATCACAGAACAGTTTTTCGACGATCCTGAGGGGGACCACGGCATTCTACCGGGAAATTTTCTGAATTCTCTTTATCACAAGGTAGAATGCTTCTTAAGCCCATACATTCTCGGATACTTCTTAACTTACTCAGGTCTTTCAAATAAATACAATCTGAACCTCATACGATCTTGACTGTGAACAAAGTCTGCTGGTCAGCGTCTGTGTATCACTGTTTCCTGAATTTCGATCAGCTGAACCTGCAGAAGCAGTCAGAGCAATGTAGCTATCATATTTTCTATCGGAAATAACGTGAATGCAGTAGCTATAAGTGTTTGAAGTCGACCGTTCGTCTCATTCTAATGGTTTATCTACCTTCATTTTTGACAAAAAGATGACTCTTGCTGCAAGCCATTCCTGGACGTCCCAGGCTGATTTCAGTTGGAAGTTGTAGACCACTAGCAGGCCTTCCACCTTCATATAGTCCGGTCGCTCAAAGCCTGGTTTCTTGGGAGAAAAAGTCTCATGAAAGTCGTGAAAATACGTGAAAAGCCACTATTGTCGGGTGTCTCTTGGCCGTAAACAACAATGTATAGACCTGAATGTTTTTCATGCGTATAGACCGTTGTTATTTGTCGCTCCACTGAAAAGCTCAGACCTCTACATTACTCTTCTGGGTGCAATGGAGGGTCTGAAACACACGTTTTTTCGACCCTTTTCAGGTACTCCCTTGGAATGAAATGCTGAACCTGTCGACCTAATATATTAGCTATGGCTAGATACCTAACTCATATATATCCCCGTAAAATTTCAGCCCGCCACGACATACCGTTCGTGAGAAGCGAAGGTTGCAAAATTGCGATTTAGGAGGGTCATGATCGACAGTGCTCTCCGTAAAATCGTCATAAAACAGCGAAAACTCAATATTTTTCCAAGTGGTTAGTTGTGATCGATAGGGAAATGATTGCTCTACACTATCCATACAAATTGAGCAGAATTCAAAGACATCGATTGAGCAGCTTAAACAGGGGATGGTCGTAGCTTACGTCGACTGGATCCTATACAAATCGTCCAATTTTGTAACTCTCATCAAAGTTTATCAATTGTAAAAGAATGACTTCCGACTCAGACGTCTTAGCTCAGAACTTTGATTCAGAAATGTGTCAGTAATTCAACGTTACTGATTGGATAGTTTTTGCATCTTTCTTTGTCTTTCCAGAACCGATTCACATCGCAAAGCGTCTCCCGTTCTCTCTGTTAATAGTTGATTCATCCGAACAACAGTGAAATGAAACCAAAGCGTTAATGAATCAACAGCACATGATACATCATAATAAGTTTATTTTAGCGTTCGTTAGTCATATGGACGAATGAACACACTTTCTACAGTTTATGCAGAATATGACGTCCCTATTGTCTCCCTAATTTCCCACCACTAGATCGGCTACCACTGATCAACAAATTGTGTTCAACTTTGATATCGGCAATTACGCCAGAGCTTTCTATCAAACCACGGATTCGACTTGATATCTCAAATACAGATATGTTCATCCGCTATCTTTTGAGATCTTTGTTAATAGAGATTGAAATGCATTGTGGTATTTCTATATTCTTAAACTCGTCCCGTCATCCTCAGACCATTGTCTGTTTCATGTGAATATCGGTTTAGCATGTTATAAAAAAAGAAAATCAAATAGATTTTTATTGAATTCGATTGAATCTTTGTATACGATTGTTCCAAGTATCGGAAACGTACAAATGCATTCCAAAATCGAATGCTATGTCATAAGGAAAATGTAATTGATCAACTGCTGAACCTGATCGACCCGTACCAGCAATAGTGATACCAGAGACTGCATC
This sequence comes from Macrotrachela quadricornifera, assembly GCA_022393335.1. NCBI lineage: Eukaryota > Metazoa > Rotifera > Eurotatoria > Philodinida > Philodinidae > Macrotrachela > Macrotrachela quadricornifera. The sequence continues at coordinate 20,695 of JAJEKB010019404.1, forward strand.
CGGACAAAACATTTGAATACGACTATTGGAAACATCGGCAACATATAGATTTCCATATTTATCCATTGTAAGTCCTTGTGGATCGAATAACTGAGCAGAACTATTGCCAGGTCGACCAGGTATTCCAGCATAAATATTACGATTTTCATAATCACCAATTATCCATTGAGTTACTGAATGAGAATCTTCATTAGTAATATATAATATATGATTAATCTCATCTAAGTATAAACCCGCAGGTTTATTCAATTGATATGGATTAGTCCCAGCACCATTACCGCCCTAAAAAACTCACATTTATTTCTATCGAAAACGAATACAATTGCAATACTTACAGCTATAATAGTTCCCATAGAAGTTTTTGGATCAAATGAGAATGGCCATTTAGTAATTCGTTCATTCTGTGTATCAGCAACGATAATATTCTTTTTTGAATCGACTAAAACTCGACTAGGATAACTAAATTGATTCAAAGCTGAACCACGAGTTCCATTGCCAGCAACAGTTTTCCCACTGGTGGCATTTTTTTCCCAATATTGTATGCGATGATTGTTCCAATCAGCAACATAGACATTCTCGTATTCATCGGCATAAACGTCGACTGGTGACCATAATGTAGCGGGAGTAGATCCACCAGTACCATCCGCTTGACCAGCTACAGTTACGATCTCACCATATCCAAGACCTTTTAAAACACGATTGTTTTGAATATCAGCAAAATATAGAATTTGAGTTTTTGGTTCAATAAATAAACCGCCAGGAAATATAAAATCATTTGGTGATGAGATTGGATCATCACCGTAAATTGTTATACCTTCTGTACTCCATTTCATATGGCCTGGACCTGGAAATTTAATAGCAATAGTTGTTTTTATTCTCTTGTCATTTTATAAAATATTAATTCAATATTTATACGAGAACTGACTTCTACTTAGTAATTTCTTCTAGACATTAGTGTATTTTCTATTGTTCTCTCCTCTGTCTAGCTAAGATATGGATACCTACATTCACTGGAGTCCTTGTACACAGTTGCGCCTAAATGATCAAATGAACAAAAAAGACATTGAATCATTTTCTTTCCTACCTTGAACATTGATTGACGCTAAGCTAAAATAAAAGAGAATTTCTTTATGATATGTATTTGACCAAAGTTGATTCTCACATTAAATAGCTGAATAAGCATGATAACATCATGTTGTAACTTTCGTTATTCGTTGTGAAGAAATGATGGTGTTCGCCAGTTGTGACACGTTCTGAATTGAGGAATCATTTTTTATCTCTGCATTATCATATACCTTCAGCAGTTTTTACATTCAACATTCGCAAAGCGATAAAAAGAAAACTATATACAACCAAAAGCAATCCCTGAAACTATCAATATCTTTCATTGGATTTTAATGTAGTCATTCAGCTTACATGTAATTCGAAAATCATCGCCCTTCGTTAATGTTGAACATTTGAGGGTGAGGGTGTGAGGGTGTGAGGGTGGGTGTAACGATCAGATTTTGTTTTGAATTTCAAGCTACTTACGACGCGTTTCGAATGGGACTTAATCCATTCATCATCAGGTATGATTCGAACCCGTATTGCATCAATCAATATTGAACAATATTGGTGTTCTTCTGAAAGAAGAATAACAAGGTTGAGGTATATGCGTCGAAGCTCAGCTGGGGGTGGTGTGGTCTATTTGTTTTCTGGTGGTTTGCGCAAGTTTTGGTCTGTTAACACTCATTTTTGGTGATTACTCGAATGATGGCCATTGGTTGGCAATATGCGGGACGTTGCAAAGTTGTATCTTCAATGAATGAGGCAATGAATTAAGAATGAAACAAAAGGAGACGATCGTGAGAGAAACGACTTGACTCATTGAAACGAAAGATCCATCGGATTTACCACGATGTCTAAAAAAATTCAACAGTGGCTGGTGTAAAGTCGATCGTCGGTACACGTAATCGACGAGATACTCGAAACGATTTAATCCGTAAACGTCCCCAGCATGCACTATTACAGAACAAGCAACGAAAATGTGATTGATTCATATCCCCCTTCCGCTAAGCTCATTTCATCAATCTCACTCCCACTTTGTACCTTCTCTAGAACGACTGAGAAAAACGAAGGAGCCGCATCAGAATTAAAAAACTCAAGCTACCTACACCCCATCACTCAGCAACTCAACCGAATAGTCATACGGGATGCGAACACATCATTATGCGATCCCACAACTCTATTCTATTTCTTCTCCTCTGTACTAACAACTGATCTTCTCTTTGAACAACAGATACAATCATAACAATCCTCAAACGTTTCTTCACGATCGAGTTGAATTCTGATAAAGAAGATTTCTCTGTTTTCTTCTAGATTCATTACTAGTTCAACTTTCCTTGCTAGAGACTGAGAGACAATGAACTTGAAAATTATTGGTGAGATTGAACTGATGCCCGACATCTCCACGTAAACCGTAAACCTACCTGATCCACCTTTTTTATCCAACATAAGAAATAACCATTGCATAGCCTTCTTTGAATCGACATAAAGATAAAGCCATCCGACGAGATCTGTAGCGGGATCGAAACCGGTCATGGCAGCTGTTCTCACCCTCACCCACACCCTCTTTTCATGCAGTTTACATGCGTTTTCGTCAAATCTTGTCTGTTTGAGCGACGTGACACGAATGTTGACTCATTGTTGCAATCTCACATGTTAACGTGTGCACCACAACAAGATAGGGGACATGTGGCGAACAAAGAACGCAGTATTAAGTGATAAAGGTGTGCTTGCTTCGAAATGGCTTCTATGAGTGCCAAGCAAAGTGGTTCAAATCAGCACGTTACGCTAGAGTCGCTCGATCTGACTCCTTTCACAACCGTATCTTTGGAGAGCATCCTTCCGCAATGTGGAGGCCTAAGTCGATTCTAGTTGCTTCAGATCTTCTTTCTCAATTTGGTGCAGATTTCAGCTGGTCTTGCCGCATTCTATTTTGTTTATGGCGCAGCTGAGCCTAACCATCGATGCCGGCTTGCACCCTCGGTATGGCCCAACGATAATCAATATAATCCTATCCATAGCACACACGAGTTATTTTTTAAGCTTTACTTTCCGGCACAAGATGGTAAGTGGGATCAATGTCATTTATTCGATTCTACGGACATCAACAGAACTCTCATCGAGTGTCCGAATGGATGGATTTTCGATCGAAGTGTTTTCGGGCTCACATTGACGGAGGCAATGGACCTCATCTCTTGAGCGAAGCCGAAGAAGAGCCTGCTTTCCACACTGGTGCAAACGGGAGGATTCTTAGTCTTAATTGCTGGAGTGTTAGCCGATAAATTTGGCCGCAAAAGGACCATCCTCAGTGTCAGCATTCTGATCTTCACTGTCTGCCTCGTTATGCAGATTGCAATGCAATGTATTTCCATGCCGATCAAGTTGAAGTAAGCACATGACTAAGTCTGTTACTCTCCTAGATTATTTTCACGCTTCCTTTGTGGTGTTCTTTTAACAGAATGTATTTGTTTTTGAGAACATGGACAACTTTCATAAACTCGCCATTGACTTGAACAACTTTGCTTAGATGTCTAATACCGGAAATGATGTTCTCATAGGTTCGCTATTCTGCTGATGAATCAATTTATGGCAGGTCTAACTCATTTAACATCCACTGTTGCTTTCATCATGATGCTCGAGTTGACGAGTTCAATGCATCGTGGTCTCGTCGGTAACATCGCATCTGTATTCTTCGTTTTCGGTGAGGTTCTAATCACATTATTCGCCTATACGACTCGCAATTGGCAAAATCTCTTGTGGGTAAATACAATTTTCATTGGAGTCTCTCTACCATGCCTATATTTCGTAGATGAATCACCGCTGTACTTGTATTCCAAGAAACAGTATACCCGACTTGAGAGACTTTTACGCCGAATGGCGAAAGCCAATGGTGGACAGGATATCGATTGGTATCTATCATTCCAGAAACTATTGAGTATGCAGCACCCTTCAACAGTGACCAAGAAACAGTTAACATTTACTCAAAAGGTCCAACAACTCGTATCTCATCGAGCAACGATATGGCGTATTTTCATCAACACGCTAATCGCCTTTACAGGAACGCTGCTGTATTGTAAAATCTCATATGGACTCGTCGCGATGAAAATCTCACCTTACATCGGCATGTTGATCGGGGCAGCTGTCGAGTTGGTCGGCTACATTTGCGCAACTGTATTCATGTCGACGCGACTCGGTCGCAAATACTCTCGCATAGCCTTCACAGATTTGACAAGCGCGTGTATTTTCACTATTCCATTTACTAGCAAACATATCACTTTGGCTACGGTGATCATATTACAAATTGGCAAGCTCGCTGTATCGGCAACTAATTCTGTCATGTGGATCTACATCGCAGAGCTATTTCCGACATCGATTCGAAGTAGTACCAACGGCTTTGCTGTCGCAGTTAGTCGTATTGGCGGAATAGCGGCTCCTGTCATCGATTCATCCGTTGATGAACGCCACTTATCCGTCACATTCTATACCTACGCAGGCATGGCATTCGTTCCAGTTCTGCTGATCCTACGATTACCAAAAACGAAGGATAAACCACTAGTCGATGTGATCGACGCCACAACTTCTTCGGATATTTGATGTTGAAGAGCTGGTATTTTTACGTCAGCATAAGACATCTCGTCCATTCCTTTTTTGTTTATCAGATTGAAACGGTACAGTCAAAAACCCTTGAGGGGTTTATAAAAATGTTTAACAATTTTTTCATTTTACGAATCTTTTCCCAAACTAACGATTGATCAATCTATAGTTTATTTTGGCAGAGAGCACTTCCATTACTTTCGAAATTAATAAAGAAACCTTATCGAACCTTTTTGAGACTCGGTAGTTCATAATACGGATCCTTTCATGAATGGTTTGATCCTGAAGAGTTCATTGGATTCGATTGTCTCATTGATTTGTTTTTCCAGAAGATAATTAATCAATGAGATTTCAGCATGAAGATGAACCGATCGACTAGAATTTTCATCAAAGACTTTGAGATTGTTACAATGCTAATCATAGAAAGATTTGGATGAGATGGGAGAAAGAGGATTCGATTTGGTGTCGTTCATTCAATGACAAAGATCGGTGAAAATCGATTCGAATGCATCTTGAGTAGTGATTGTCAGTTTTTGTTCTCGTTCAACTGTTGGAACGATTTATCAGACAATGTTCGAATAGATTTCGCCCAAATCTTGCTTTCGACGAAGTAAACATTTGACGATCACATCCATCGATCGATCTTACTTGGAGTTTCAGCTTCGTCACAACTACGGTTCTCAGATTACAGAGTTGGCAAAAGTCGATTCCGACAAGATACTGATTGATAGTGCTTCCACACTGTAAAAAAACACTTTCATTGATCTACGCTAGTTTTTTCAAAACGCTTCTATCAATCCTCGAAAGGTTTATCATACACGCATAAACCCAGAAATGGTTTTTGGCACGACCAGTATTTGATGGTAAGGATAGAAGAGAAATGAAAGGGAACAAGATCAACTCTCCAGTATCCAGTTTTTGATATTCTAGGAGCAAAGGTTTTTTATTCTACAGCTACTGATAAACTGTCTAGTGAAGTACTAACGAGTTTTTTCTTGCCATGAAGAATCCGTTTGATCGAAAACAATGTGACAATTCAGCACACAACTCAAGCCACGCTTCATAGTGCAATGTCTCCAATCCATCTGAGGTAAGCAGCTTTCGGTCAACCGTCTCTGCTGAAATATGTGCACCAAAAGTGGATGTTGGCACTTTTTAGTTCGGCTTGAGGGTGTTCTTCATTCATCGTTCGTTCAATGATCTCCTCTCTTACGAAGGCGAGAGAAACTGTATTCAGCCTCATTAAAATATATGGCTGTTGAATCAGACTGGATTCACTTACATATTTTCAGCGCGGTTGTGTATGATGGCCTGGCAACACATTGGAATGTAACGACTTTCTTCCTAACTACGAACCAATCCAACATTCTCGTGTGGTATACTAGGCGTGGAACATCATTTTATGTTTTCAATGAGTAAGTGTCGTGCTATATTGTCTAAAAGTTTCTTCTATTTACTTTACAATTCAGATTTCAAGACTAATGTAAAGCTTCAACGCAAGATAACTGGTGATGAGCTTTGTTACAAGCGTGCATTTATCCTTTTTAAAGGACCAAGATGGCAAAACCAATCAAAGAAGTCATCAAGTACGTAGCATTTTTCCATCATGAACTTTTTTCTATCTGTTTCAGATTCGGTGACGATATCATCGATGGAGCGAATAGTCGTAAGAATAATATGTTTAGTCTTCTAAAAGCTGTTTATTTGTCTTTCAGATATGGTGTGGATGGTCCACTCACAAGGGAAGGTCCCCAGGTGTGTCCCGGGGATTTCAATGAAAATCATGTAGGTTTGTTAAGTGAAGTATACCTATGTCAGGTATGAAACAATTAGCGGCTACGGCTGCTGCAATAAAAAATTATAGCCAAAACATTTTCCGAATTGTTAGCGTCACATGTGAGCCATTGGTGGGCATCAGCGCAAAGGAACGAGAAAAGAGAAAAAGATGACCTTCGTGGGACTCGAACCCACACCTTCTGCTATCCGGGCAGATGTCCTAAGCCAGTTAGACTAGAAGGACCAACTTAATCTCAGTTTAGCGTCAAGTGAATCATCACTAGACGCTAACACGAATTAACACATATACTTCGCTATACAGGCTTTTTTCTTAAGAATTTTTAAAATTTCTAGTGTATCTTTTCGCTAGGTATTATATATATCCCGTTCGATTTATATGTTCTCTGTGTTTTCACTATATCACCCTAGCTCTCGTATGCTAACTATATGTATTCTGTATCTCTGCATGTTTATACTTTCTTCTCCAGGCCTCTCTCTCTTCACTATTTCTTTGTTTTCCTGATATCCATCGCTTTTATATTTATATATTCGTTCGTCCTTTCGCCCTATAGATAGACTGCTTTTGGTTTAAATAAAGTATGCGATAACCTTCACGATCTCTAACGTGATACATTACCGTGTTTCTAACGCAAATATGATTAATGCTAACAATATTCTTTACATGTTTAACAATCTGGTGCATCAAAAATATCCAGAACTCGTTCACAGTGAACCATCATCGAAAGATCATGAGTTGGGGGACCAGCTGTTTCTGTTGTTTAATCAACTATTAAATTCAGCAGAACTCCTAGTCGACCATATTGTAACATTGGATTTTGATGAATATGACGATTGCAGTGCTGATTATCAAGAAGATAAGAATGATATTGCTTCAAACGTTGATGGTATTAACTATTCTTATGATACAATGTGTGGCATTGTAGAATATTCAAAAAACCATACTTTTAATTCAATACGTAGACGATATAAACAAATAAAATATAAAGAACAATTACGCCGCATCAAGCAATACGTTCTCGACAATGTTGTCTACCAATACACGATTCAGATTTGAGGCGCTTGACTATTAAAAAAGCGCATGATTTAAATATCGTTGGTTTTACGGCATCTCATTATTGAGTATTCAACTTTAAACATCGCCATCACATTTCATCAAGAAAAATAACAAAGCTGGTAACCAAAAATCATTTGGAAGATCGAGATAAATTATTGAAATCCGCCGAAAATTTTGTCCAAACAGTAAGAAATACGATTTCGAATTATGCTGTAAATCATATATTGAATAGCGATCAAAGCAGTTTCAAGTACGTTGTTTACGAATGGAAGGAAATTAAATAGAAAATAGCACTTTTGATCTTTCAGTTATAATAATTGATCAACACGGCTGCTAGCAACAACCGGTGAAAAGATAATAAGAGGCCGCGTCAAGTCATTGAATGCTGTTACTTATTCGTACTAGATTATGCCGATCATTAGTATGGCTGGGGAATTAATTGGCCTGGTTTTTATATGTTTACAAAAGCCTACAGGAAAACTTGGACCGCGTGTTACACAATCAATTTATCAAGCGAGTAATATTCATTTTTCCTGCAGTAAGAGCGGAAAATTGACTAAAACACATATTCGGTATTGGGCTGAAAATGTTCTAAGTCCATCGGTTTCTGAAGATTGTTTACTGCTGCTGGACTCGTGGTCAGGTCAGACAGATCCCAGCATTTATGATGATATTTTCGTTGAAAATATCACTTGCAAGCAAATGCAAATTCCACCAAAAAACACCGGTGATATTCAACCGTTGGATCGTTATTTTTTTCGACAATGGAAATATTTCAAAGAAAAAATTTATGATCGCGTGGCCATTGATCAAATAAACATTGATATCTGTTCTAGAAACTGCATTTTAAAAATGCATTCTTTGATACATAATCAACTATCAGCTAAAACATTCGCACCTTTGATCAAATATTCTTGGTATTCGAGTGGCTATATGTCAAAAGATCCTATGGTCATTTTGATAGTGTTCATGATGTGTGTTTTTCTTTCGACGAAGATTTCTGTTCTATGGTAGCGTGCGATGACTACTCTTTCATTTGCTGCAGCCATTGTCATCGCATTCTATGCTTCAACCACTTTTTTTGTAAATGATCATAAACATTAATAAAAGACTTTGAACTACTGATACTTTATAAAACGGCATGCAACTCAACTGTAATCATCGTGAATGAAGAGAAAATCCTTCAGAAAAATATTCTTACGAAAAAACTGTATAGCGAAGTATATGTGTCAATTTTTCGGAAAATGTTTTGGCTATAATTTTTTATTGCAGCAGCCGTAGCCGCTAATTGTTTCATACTTGAGATAGGTATACTTGACTTAACAAACCTACATTATTTTCATTGAAATCCCCGGGACACACCTGGGGACCTTCCCTTGTCAGTTTAATACTTTCTACTGCCTAAAACTAAAAACTGATATCATATTTGGAATCAGGATGATGAATTACCCCTACCGCGATATATTTCTCACTGCTCTTGGATCTATAGGTCAAAATTAAGGGCTCCAGGGGGGTCTGTGTAACTCTGGAACGATGAGTGATAGAAACGTCGGCCTTGCGTAGATTGAAAGAACTCACCTACCTCTACCAAATTAGCGAATAAAAACATGTAGTTCATTACACAGACGACTTCAGAATCCTTCTTCCTTTTAATGTTTCCAAGAAATGATCTTATTGGTCAGATGCTTGACCAATCAAATTAAGCATAGTTACATGCCCAATACTCTTCCAAGTCTAACCGTGAAAACCGCAGGTCTCTAGCTCGTTTCGTTCAAAAGTTATTCAAAAAATACTCACAGACCATTCTTTTTTTGGATGGACAGTAGTAAATATATTTTACAAAAGTAAATGGTAAATATATTATTTATTTTACCAAAGTAAATACAGTAAAACCTCTCTTGAATGAACACCATTGGGACCGACAAAAATTGTTCACTATTGGGACGTGTTCATCTATGGGAAATATTGCGGCTATTTAGAACTCATATTAAATAGGATGGAATAAGTCTTTTTCTCATGGTTAAAGTATTGAGGAAGAAGTGTCACCACTTTATTCGCTTTCATTCTGATGTCTTTAATATGAAGCGATCAGTTATGCGAGAAAGACTGAAACATTGGGCTTCATGTAATATGTCGACCATGATAAAAAGAGAAGAGCAAGGAAGAAAAAGTGCATTTTTGTTCACTCAATGGAGGTTTATAATATCACTTGGAACTGCAAAAACAGCGTTCAAAGTAGGAGAAAGAGGTGTTCACCTATGTGAGATGCATTTCCAGCAAAAATCAATCCGTCATACCGAAACGTGAGTGAATATCGGAGGTGTTCATCTATGAGAGATGTTCGCTAACAAAGGTTTTACTGTACTCTATTTCTCTAAAGAAAAAGTAAAGTAAATGTACCACCCCTAGTTGAAATATATTTAATTGTTTATGGAATAGATACCACTTGTATTTTCTTCGTCTGTTTAGACAACATATGTCTTCTTTATTTGTTTCTCTCTGAGCACTCATGAACAGAATTTCTTCTCATGTTTTAATCTTAAGTTCGGTTCTATTCGGAAAACGCTTAGCAACGCTAAAATAAAATAGAATAAATGAGAAGAAAGAGAAAGTTCTGCTTTATGTAGTTTTTATCTAAAAGAATTTTAGCTAGTTTCATTATTTATTTTTTCTACGTTTCGGGATATTATATTGAGTAAAACATTTTTGCCCATCGAAAAAAAGCTTGCCCATTTTGCCCATCATCTTTTTGTCACGCAATAGGAGTTCGCCCATTGGTCTGAAAATTCTGGTTGCGCCACTGACAGCAACAAATGGGAAGGAGTGCAGTTGCAATCAATCCTCCAAACAATCAAAACAACGAAACCTATTTGCAACACAAAGGAGCAACCAAGAAAACCGAACAAGTACAAAAGAAGAAAGAAAAACGATTGATTATTCATTACAAACATGAACAACGATTTCGATCATTCAAACGAGATATGCATCACGTATACGAATCTACCTTTAATAATACTCCAGTCTCTGATGTAAAGATGATTGTTGGCAACCGAAATCGTCAAGATTCAAGAAAAGAACTTGTTCGAAAACGACCACCAGCATTCGTATTAAAAAACATTTTAAAAAAAGTTAGCCATCTAAATGATTTAAATAATAGAAAACATATCTTCATACCAACACTTCATATGTCTATTTTTAGAGTGGCGACGAAGCAAAACACGAAACAAAATGCAACAGACGATAAGCATCAAGACCAATCTCGGAATCGACCTTTCCAATCAATGACATATGTACAAAAGAAATCACTGAAACAGAAATTCTTTATTGCACACAAGCGATAAAGAAAAAGTGTAAAAAAAACTTTCCGTCTTTCCACCTTATTATGGATTTTCTCTATTATTCTGAAATAAAGCCATAAAAAACAATAATTTCCCTTCATCCTTTCACAGGAAACGATATAAATGCCATCTGATGAGTCCCTTAAGCAAGGACGAAATCGCGATCATGGTAGCTTGTCTCACCCTCACCCTCACTCTCAATTTTCTTCTGCTCTTTCTTATTTTAATTTTCATTCTAAATATCTTCCATTATGATCAAACGTTTGATGAATGTTGTCTGATTCTTCTCAAAAATCTAATCAATCAAACAATGTCTTCACTATAGTTTGTTCCACGAATTCAATTTCATGGAAAACGTATATGACAAGAAAAAGATTCATTCTATTTCTTTTTTGTTGCCAAGCTGATTTTGAATTAAACGAAGATATGCAAAAATCTTTTGCCACTCGATAAGATCTTTCAATAAGATCGAAAGCGGTCGTGGTAGTTAAATTATTGTACTCACCATCAAGCAGAGTTAAAGCTATCTGATGAAGACCCTTTAACAAGGTCGAAATCTGGATAATAGCATGTTGGACTCACCCACCCTCACCCTCTAGAACATCTAGAATGCCAGCAGGTTTCGGCTTAGAAGTTTCCAACCCAGCTATCTGAGCTATTGCAAATAAGATCTTCCATGGTTTTTGGTTACGTGTAGACCTCCTTTTAGCCTAAGGATGAGATCAGAAGCCCTAAATTGACTTAAGTATACGTTGCGCATCTGCATTAGTCACACCATGATAATTGTTATGCCACCACCAAAGAAAAACATGAAGATGGATCTGGAATTTATTGGCAAAGATATACTTCGAAAAAACTCCTTGAAAATCATACATAGAAATCTGCCAACGAGTTGGCCAAACTCTTCCGAGTTTTCTTAAATTTTTCGTTAAGTTTTCGGGAACTCTTCAAGAACACTGTTCTCTGTTGCAAAACCATACCTCTCTCACGATTTCTACACTGAATGTGCTTTAAGGTAGTAAAGAAAGTGCAGTATGAGGAGCAACATAGAAGAAAAAAAACGAAACACTAAATGTGCTGACAGCATTTTTTTTATGTACACAACTCGTTGTTATCACTGCTCGTCCATTGTGTAAAACATCAAAACATTCAAATTTCATCACGATTCAGGTAAGACAAACACATACACGTATGGCTTCATCTACTAATATCAATCGCCGCTTTTTGGAAAGTGTTCGTGATGAACCAAAAAGCATGCTTTTACCAATATCTGGTTATGAAAAGGTCACTGTAAAATCGCTTGATGATGCCTGTGAACCAATAAAACACTTATTTGATGAAAAGCTGAAAGATTACGTTACCATAGCTAAAGGAAATTCATCGCAACTCGACGATGGACTCACTCCTAATGAGTCAGCTGCCATTCATTTATACACTCTAGAGTGGAATGTCCACGAAAATAGTTTGTATATGCTTTTGAACCAAACTCTTCGTCTGGCTGACTGTACAAAACTACAACCATGGTTCAAATATTTGAAGCTGTTTATGACAGGCTTTTTCAAACTGCCGTAAGTAAGAATAACGCATCATCATATGTTATAGTTTTTTAATTAGATCAAGCGAACAAACACTAGTCTGGCGCGGTGTTCGCGAAGACCTCAGTGTTTCTTATCCAAAGGGTAAAGAATTTGCTTGGTGGGCATTCAATTCTTGCACTGCTTCGATCGAATTGCTCGAAACTCCGAACTACTTGGGTAAATCTGGTGTCAGAACCGTATTTTCTATTCAAACAAACAGTGGAAAATGGATTCGAAACTATTCATATTTTCGTAATGAAGACGAAATACTGCTACCACTCGGAATATATCTCAAAGTTATTGGAAGTTTGAATCCAGTTGAAGGTCTACATATAATTCAACTTCGTGAAATTTCGCCACCATATCAAACCCTAGTGGAGTCTTTCAATCTAAGTCAGATGAAAAAGGGACTACCACCATCGAACACATCATCATCAATATCGAAGCCAGTAGCTACAAAGAAGAACTATACAACAGCAAGTGTTACACCCGAATCACTTGTTGAAGTGGTTTCTACACACGGTAAGTCTGTGATATCTTGTTGAATATGAGAATATCTTGGAGAAATAAATCTTATACCAATATCCATATTTTATCCACATCAAGTCTTCAAGTTTTGGGAAAGTAATATTTGCAGGAACGATTTGAGTTTAAAAGTTAGTTCATATCAGGGGTCAGAAGAAGGCTATCTTACGCGTATTAAACACTGAATGTTTCAATTGATTTAACTCGTATCGAAGTATACGCAAAACTGAAAAAATTTTATTGCAAGGCTCAAGTAACCAGCAAGAATTCCAAGTCTAATTGATACTTTTTCTATTAGTGAATGCAAAAACATCCTATGCTTTATTGATAACTGTCGCGTTATTATATTTAATGAAATTATTTGTTTAGAAAAACCGCAAGTCACTATTTTTAAGAAAAACTCACCATATTCCGGTAAAAAACTTGTTCAAATGTGTATTTTTAACTCTTCACCTCCAAAAAAAACTTTTAGTATTTAGCATTTACGACAGAAAGAAAGAAATATATGAATGGAACTTTTGCTGTATCTATTCATATTTCACATGTCTTTGATTCAGCTGTCTAAGTTAAAAGCAATTTTTTGTCATTAGAATCAAATAAATGAACCATATGTAAGGGCCGTTTTGATCGTTCATTTGCTATGTGTTTATGATCAAGCTATCAATGTATAAATCATCCAGGGCGTGAACAAAATACAGAAATGAAAGCATGCTAAATACAATTCGTTTTCTGCGTAGTCTTCGATTTACTAATTGATTAAACAATTGCTGAAAATTAAACAAAGTTTTAGAATGAAATCCTTGTAGTCGTTGTCATAGTTGTTCGGCTAATATGACAGGGTGCATTAACTCACTAGCTAAAGTCGTTATTGAGAATTGAGTTAGATAGATGATCGAAGCTTTGGCTATTGTCGTTCTCATTAATCGCTTGCTATGTAGTCTGGAACTCGGTTATCAGTTTGATAGTTACCTAGCAAATGATGATAATAAACCAACTGAACCATGATAAAACACATTCTAGTGTTATAAAATTTGTCTTTAGCTGATGCTCGACCACAGATAACTTTACTCACAATACAATAGATGAATAGACCGATTGGTAACATACTATTCCGCTTTCATTTGATCTTCGAACTCATCCACAATTCTGTTTGATCCTTTTACGATGACGAAAACATGAATAAAACTTCTGGCGACAATATGTTTACTTACTTTGTTATATCTAGCTATCGATTAATTTTTGAGACTAGCACTGAGGCTTTCACTGTCTATAAATAGTTAGTTCGTCATGAACATTTCTTTGTCCCATTTTTGAGAATTCCTCCTACGACTCTTCGTTTCTGTTTTCAAACAACTAATACAAATGAATTAAAGCATAAAGGTGGTTAGACATCTTCGTAAGTCATGTAATCTTCTCTCTAACCAATTGTACTTAACCGTTTTGTGAGAATGAATAAAGCAGAATAGAACGTTGATGGAAAAGTGTATGTTTCGGAATCCCGTTACTATACTTTAACTAACACTTAAATGAGTTCGTTTGAACCATACGACAGGAGTGAACATGAATTGGATTGTTATTGTTCGTTTTTCGACTCATGCTAATCCAGCAATCACCTTCCAGTATAACTTTCCAGCGGACAACTTAGGTAAACTAATACATTATTGAAATTGTTCTTTTTCCATCTCGTTAATGTTTAACAAAACAAACTGAGTACAGTCGATCAACGATATAAGAATCAGTATACACGTCTACGAAATTGTCCATTCACTTAGTATACAACATTTCATTTAACTATCAAAGCTACATTCTCGCTTTCATCCGACAAATAGAACTGAACTAAATATGCGTTTTTCTTAATCAATAACTCGCTGAGTTTCTTTTGCTCAATATCATATATATATTCGAGTTAAATAATCACATATATCGAATAATACATACTATAAACTATTTGCTTTCTTTAGGATCTGGATTTGTTCTGTCAAACCATAACGTTTTCTTTCATGTGAATATAAAAATTGAGAACCATTTTGATTCCCAGTATTTATTTATTATGTGACTATGCATTGAATCAAAGTTTATCGATATTGACGAAACATTATTCTCAAATATGAAACGAATGGTGCCACTTGTACTTCTAAAGCGCTATTTATCACGTTTTCTTTAAGATTCAGAAAAGCGGCAAGCTTTGCTTCCAAGTGAACAAAACAGGTGAACAGAACAGTCATGAGAAATATCCGTTTGGTATGTGATGTCGAGTGAAGTAATCAATTTACAAGTTTTTCTTCGAAGTGAGTAAAACAGGTGAACAGAATCTTATTGAGAAACGTTCGTTTGGTATGTGATGTTGGATGAAGCGATCAATTTACAAGTTTTGCTTCCGAGTGAGCAAAATAGATGAACAGAACAGTGGTGAGAAATGTTCGTTTGGCATATGATGTTGGATGAAGTGATCAACTCATAAGCTTTGCTTCCAACTGAGAAAAACAGATGAACACAATGTTCGTGAGAAATGTTCGTTTGACATGTGATGTTGGATGAAATGATCAACTCATAAGCTTTGCTTCCAACTGAGAAAAACAGGTGAACAGAATCGTGGTGAGAAACGTTCGTTTGGAAAGTGAAGTTGGAGAAAGTGATCAACTCACAAGCTTTGGTTCCAAGTGAGCAAAAACAGGTGAACAGAATCGTGGTGAGGAACGTTCGTTTGGGAAGTGAAATTGGAGGAAGTGATCAACTCACAAGCTTTGCTTCTAAGTGAGCGAAACAGGTAAACACAATGTTCATGAGAAATGTTCGTTTGGCATGGGATATTGGATGAAATGATCAACTCACAGGCTTTGCTTTCAAATGAGCAAAATGGACAGGTAGAACAGTTATGCGATATATTCGTTTGATATGCGAAGTTATACCCTTAATATTTTCTCGAAACATTGCTGACAGATGCGACTATCTAAATGAACGACATCGAAAGAAAAAATCGTCAAAAAAAAACATCGTCGATATCTACATCATCGATATTAATATCGCCGAAACGAAATGTTGCCGAAGCAATACTTTGCCGAAATAATACTTCACCGAAATGTAGATGATAGAATTTCGCCGATCTTCATTTCGATGAAGAGCATAATTACCGTTTTAAACGACTTTGAATTTAAAAAACCACCTGAAAATTAACATATAGTGGCTTAGAAAAAAGGTATCTTCTCATAGCAATCGAAACTTCTAGATAGATGCACATTTGTAGCATTTTTCAAAGTGTATCTATGATTTTGATTTGTCTTCAGAAAATAAGTATAAGCGAATAGGTTAATCTCAAATATATTGATTTGTAGAAACAAACCATCGATTTACGGGTATCCGACTTACCCTCCCTCCGTCTACCCTTCGATGTTTCTTCTCTCATTTTTCATAATTACATTCGATTGGACAAAAGTTTTGTTTCTTTTCGGTCACTTTGCTTGGGCTTTCTTCTGAAATAATAAAAAGAAAACGTCAAAACTTTTCTCTCATGACAAGTATTTTCTAATTGGTCATGGATCCTCATTTAATGGATTAGCCCACACATATTCTTCCTTGTAATGTCTACAATGTTAATAAAATATACGTGCAGTTGTCACATTTAAGAATATAAATAACAAGCGATTGCGTTTGCAATGCTGACAGTACTATCAATCATATGTTGAATAATATTAATAATAAAGAAGAAATAAATCACTGAGCCAATATGATGCGTGATTCATAAATTCTGCCAACAGTGTAACTCCATTTTTCTAATGCATCAACACATTGTTAAAAAATTGAATATATCCATTCACATCATGAAATCCTAAACAAAATAAGAAACTACCATACATTTTTACGACTTTTCTTTAATTAAAATTGGAACTAGATTTGTCTAATTGAGCTTTTAAAATTGGGTAGTTTTATCGATTTTAATAGCTTATAAATATGAACTTGATAACGTCCACTGGAGACATATCTAATTTTCATTAAAATCTCAACTTCAAAATTTCATTTCACACTTTCTTATCGTGTGATGAGTTATTCCAGTTATTGCATATATTGATTTATTCACATGAAAATTAAAAAAGACAATCAAAACAAGTCACAAAAATTGTTCTATACCAGTTGTTGTGAGCTCTCGTGTGAAATGTTTCAAATTGATTATTCTTTTACTTTTAATATAAACGAACACGAAATGCGACAGGTTATAACAGATATTGTTACTATTCTATAGTGTAACAGTTATATAAATTTGAGCTCATAATCTATTTCGAAACGTCAAGAACAAAAGTTTGCTCAATTTGTGAGTGAAACCAGATCTGTCTTTTCATGAACCGGATTAATAAAAGCTTCCATCAACATCTCTAGTCTGAACCAATCCACACACAACAAGTCGAGCTTTTTTGACGTTTTTTATTTCTTTAATGATTTATGAGTTTAATTATTTTTCGATATCTTAAAGAAAGCGACAAATAATTCTGTGAAACAGCATATTATTTTCTTTATTGAACATATTTTGAAAAGAAAGAAAAAAAAACAAAATCAATTCAAGTAAAATCATATTCAATTCTAAAACACAATTCATCTTCAAATATGTTCTTACTCTACATATTGATTCTATGTCAAACTCAAGAAGCCATACAATATCAACTTAATATGTACAATACAGAATATGATCGAGATGGATATTGTCTCTTGTACTATGTTTCCACCACTTTCTCCGTTGATTATCATCAATCTCTCGAAAAGCGTGCCCATCAAATAATTCCATATTGCCTTCGATCATCAGTGGAAAGTATTTTCATCGCATCCATTAGTAGTAGTACTCTAAATGATTCTACCATTACTTTTACTGAATTACGAGAGCAAAATATCAGCAGTGATTTGTTAATATCTTGGTCGGCTTCAATTCATCAAGCCGAACGTTATCAAATTTTTTTAGATAACGTGTCGAATTCATCGTCCAAGACGAATACATTGTTCTATAATTGTACATTTCCATGGTTTGGACCATTCTGTCAATTTGCATTCGATATAACAGATGCACTTTCATTAGATGAGATCGTACATCGGAATTTAAAACCAAGGTTAGTAAGGTCTGATGATGTTAAGGTGACATGCTACAAACATCTTCAGTGTAACACATCGCTAATATGTTTGGACTGGCGCGAGATTTGTGATGGAAAAGTCGATTGTCTTGATGGATCTGATGAATTCAACTGTTGGCAATTGGAAATGAACGAATGTAAGGAGAATGAATATCGATGTTACAATGGTCAATGCATTCCAGATAATTTTTTTCACGATTACAAATTCGAGCCAGACTGTTTAGATCGAACAGATGAAAACAAAACACGTGACTATCCTACGCTCTGCGCAGCTGATCCTACCTTTCGATGCGAAGAACATAAATGTCATCCAGGACACAATGAGTTCTCCTGTGGTGATGGAACTTGTAGAAAAGAGATGATTCTTTGTGATAATAGGCGTAACACTGTTTTAAATAATGACTCATGTTCGAAAGCTATGGCTTGTATCTTGTTTATCATTGACTTAATGGATCATGAATGGTGTACAAAATATTGTGGCAAGTCGACTTGTGTAGTAGCCTATTGTCCGCTTCTTTACGAGTATCCTGCTCGTCCTATCTTATTTGGACACGTAAGATTTATTTACTCGCGCGAAGAAGTCGCTCTACGTCCTACTCCAATCATCCCAAAGTACATATGCTACAATGAAGAACTTTGTGCTGATTTTCTTCCAGATCCAGGACATTTGAATGGTTCAACTTGCCGTTATTTGCACGAGTTAGGATTACAAAAGTCATATACTGGTGTTCTTTTTAACGAACTAATTCAAATTATTAAGGATCGGTTTCGTACATGTTCAACAGTATCCAACGAAATACATTATTTAAATCAAACAATAATGTATCAATGTCAAAACTCCAGCAAATATATCTCAAAATATCATCTTTTAGATATGACTGTTGACTGTCCATTTGGCGATGATGAAGTATTTCATAAGGAGAGTTGTTCACTAAATGATGCTAAGTATCGTTTTCACTATTCAACAGGTGATAGTAAACTGTGTTTTGCACCTTTCATTCCGAGCTTTGATGAGTCTATAAATGACGAGAACTATTTCGAATGGTTTAGAAAAGTTCATCGAAGTATTCAAAAAAAAAATGATCAAATTTCTTTTCAAGTGATATGCGATGGTTATCAGGATATTTTACCGATATCAATCGGAGAACAAAATGAAACGGATGAAACAGGATGTGAGCATTGGCTTTGTAATAATACGTATACGAGATGTAATGGATTTTGGACATGTGAAAATGGAGCTGACGAAACGAATTGTCCACCTTCAACTTGTCCTGAATTCTATCACAGATGTGTCTTTCTGAATGACACACTTCATATCTCATGTTTGCATATGAACCGAGCTGGTGATGGAATTGTTGATTGTCTTGGTGCCACCGATGAACCAAAGCGTTGTCAAACGATGTATCCTAACGATTTTACGTACATGTTTAGCTGTAGAGATAATGCAAAATGTCTTACGGGTTATTACCTTTGCGATGGAGATAGAGAATGTCCGCTCGGTGATGATGAACTATTCTGCGAGAATAATACTCACACGACCTCTTTGAAATGTGCTCAAGATAAACGAATGACAAATGTCGAACGTTTTCTTTGTAATTCTGTCCAAAGCAAAAATCGAAAAAAATTTATTCGTTTTTTTACACCACGCAATATACCCGCTTATTCTTCACAATCAAGTTTGGCGAGTGACCTATTTCCAATATCAATTGAGAAGAGAGTGCTAGCAAGTCAAAAAAAATTAATGATTAACGATGTAAATATTGACGAATGGAGATGTAACAAAGGACTTCGTATACATATTCGAACAAGTAATGATGCATATAATTTATCTTGTCTTTGCCCACCAAGTTATTATGGAGATCAATGTCAATATCAAAATCAACGTGTCAGCCTTACCATTCAAATCCGAGCAACGTCAGACTGGAGCACTCTATTTACATTTCTAATTTTTCTACTCGATGATGAGACAAATATCGAATCACATGATCATATCGAATATTTACCTATTCGAGATTGTAATATGAAATTCAATGTTTATTTACTCTATTCAACTCGGCCAAAAAATTCATCCAAAAATTATTCAATACGAATTGATACATTCAATAGGATGGAAATGAGTTATCGAGCTAGCTGGATTTTTCCACTTCGATTCTCATTTTTACCTGTACATCGTCTACCTGTTCGACTTATCATTCCTATGGTCAACGCTGAGCCTCTTTCACAATGTCATTTGTCATGCATTCATGGTCAATGCTTCAACTTTGTTAATAATCAAAATTCATCATTTTGTCGATGTTTTCCTGGCTGGATCGGTCTTCAATGTAATAAAAGCTATCAGTGTGACTGTCAACTCAATTCAAAATGTATTGATGATTCCATCTGTTTATGTCCAATCGGTCGTTTCGGTCCTCGATGTTATCTTTTACAATCATCATGCCATTCGGAATCCTGTGATAACGAAGGCCAATGTATACATGATGATGAACGTTATACATATGCTCATACAAACAGATCAACATGTATTTGTCCTCCGGAATATATTGGAGATCGCTGTGAACGTCGACGAAAAAGTCAAACTAAAATTGATATATCGTTCGATGATTCATTGATAATTCCACCATCTTTAGTTATTCATCTTGTTCAAGCTCACTCTGGTGCACCACCAAATCAAACGAGTATGATGAAAAAGATTAGATTTGATCAATCTTCATTGACATTTTATACTCCAATTATGTTTCATCTAGCTTTTGCTGAAATGTTTAAAAACTATTATTTAATTATACTTCAAGAAGAAGGCGTTGTTACATCTCTTGTTTCTACAAAAATAATGCCTTCTCATAGATGTGCATCAATTAACGAACTATTCAATGAGACCATTCTTCAACAAGAATTATTGCGACGGATTAAATTATATCATATTCCATGTCAAAAACAACGTGAACTAGTTTGCTTCTATGATTCAATTCATTTGTGCTTATGTGATCATGATCGACGAGCAAATTGTTTTCAATTCGACCGTAATGTTAGGCATGACTGTGATGGATATAATTTATGTGAAAAGGGAGGTCAATGCTTTTTAGATGATAGAATATGTCCGTCATTGACGATTTGTTCCTGCTATCCGTGCTACTTTGGATCGAAATGTCAATTTTCAACAGAAGGATCGACTCTTCTGCTAGATATTATCCTAGGTTATCGAATTGAGCCAAATACTGAGATTACACGACAACCTAACATTGTCAAAGTTGCCATAGCATTTACCATAATTATACTCGTATCAGGTTTGATCAGTAACTTTTTCACATTTTTGACCTTTCAAATGAAAGCTACCCGCGATGTCGGTTGTGGTATCTATCTATTTACATCTTCCATCATCAGTTTAATTATAATATGTCTATTAACAGTTAAATTCTGGCTTTTCCTTATGTCACAAATCGGTTCGATCAAAAGTCGTTCATTCATACGAGTACAATGTATTTCGCTCGACTTTCTTCTTCGAATTCTTCTTGTTAGCGGAGATTGGTTTCGTGCTTGTGTGAGTATTGAACGAGCAGTAAATGTTTGGCAAGGTGTTTATTTTAACAAATTGAAGAGCAAGAAAATCGCAAAATGCATACTTCTTCTTGTTTTTTTTGTTGCTATTTGCACACATATTTACGATCCAATTCATCGCCGTTTGGAGGATGATAAAGAGGAACAACGTACTTGGTGTATTACCAAATATTCTTCATTTCTACGAATCTTTGATTGGATTGTGAATATTATCCATTTTTCTGTTCCATTCTTAATTAATCTTAGTTCGGCATTATTTATTATCATCACTGCAGCTCGTACTCGTTCAAATGCTCAGAAAAAATTATCCTACAAGCATTATTTACAAGAACAATTTCAACAGCACAAACATTTATTAATTTCATCCCTTGTCCTTGTTGGATTGGCTATTCCTCGTTTGGCCATATCATTCTTGTCTGGATGTATGAAATCAACACGAGATTCTTGGCTTTATCTAATTGGTTACTATATTTCATTTATTCCATCTGTATTAACATTTGTCATATTTGTTCTACCATCGAAATTGTATATAGCAGAATTCAAGAAATCAGTCAAGCGTTTCTTATAATAATAAACTCATTTATAAATATTGTATTGATAATCTGTCCCATACTGTTAGGTGAAGTACTATGTCGCTCATCTATTACATACGAATGCAACTCTTTGGTTACTGCCGACTCGTATATAAATGAATTGTGCTACGCTCTTAAAAAACGTACTTTTTGCAATGCTTAATTGGCATACCTATAGTGACTTATTCATACCAATCTCGGAAATCCATAAAAGGTTTTCAATTTTATGAACGCATCAAAGCTCAGCTGTATAACAAACAGTCCTATACAAACTAGAGCCATTTTTGAATCTCAATTTATTGCACATAAAATATGTGAAAACGCAAACAAACGATAAATACAGAAAGATGTCATAAAAGCACTGAATGCAAACATATTTTCTGTATTGTTTTTCTAACGACTTGCTATTCTGTTTACTTCTGGTAAATCTTAACCTAAATAGAAACAAAAAAAATATTTAACATAACTTAAATTTTATTCGACGTCGATATGAGTCTAAATGAAAAATATAAATATTTCATATGATTTACTCTTATCTTTTTGTCGAAGTGAATGTAAATGTCGAGTCAAGGTAAAGCATCATCTATATCCATGCGAATAACTCAGTGCTGTTTATTATCTATACAAACTAGACATTCGAACTATTTCAAATCTTGCAGCGTTAAGGCTCATATAAAGTCGTGGACAAAAATCCCGATACTAGGCAAAAACTATTGAAACAAGGATTGTTTGTCTTGAAACCTTTATCGTAAGGAGAACTTGATGAATCCTGATCGCAGGCAAAACGCCGGGCCTTAGCCCTATATCAAAGCTGAGATAAAAGATGAACATGAAGATTTTTTTAAAGTTGTATTATGTCGGAATGGGAACGAGCTTTTAAGTCGTTTGATCCACCGTTGGAAAGCTCAGTACTTCCTTTCTTTTCAGCAAAATTTTTCTTGCAAAAGAACATTCTTTCATGAAGTTATGAGCCAATCCCTAGCGATTGACCGACCTGAGATATCGAATCGTTTCCAGTATGTGACTGAAAACTCAGGCTAGACTCAGTGTTTTGTCTTCATAATTGGGCCACAGAATACTGTACTAACGAGGGAACATATTTAAGTGTTCAAGCCCTTTAAGGTCCATC
>JAJEKB010019405.1:0-33238 GCA_022393335.1 Macrotrachela quadricornifera
GATTTCTTCAATATTTATTATAAAATCTTAAGATTCAGCAATCTTCACACGTTCTATACCTTTTTTTTCCTATGTTGCAGAAAATTATCAATAGACGTTGTACTTTTCCAGCATTCGCTTTATTTCTTCGATTGTGGAAGAAAAGTTATTGAATAATTCCAGATTAACACTAAATACATCACGGATTCTCTAACTGGTGTCGAAATAGGATTGATCGAAGTTGTTATGGTAAGTTTTGAGAGTAGTTTATGTCACTGATTCGATGATCTGATCCTCAATACTCACATACATGCGTTACACTCGTTGGATAAATACACTAAGCGTATAGGATATCTCTTTTACATACATTATACATTTTGATAGACATGCGTTGGTGCTCATACTTTTAGATAGATCCCACTTTCTTCTTAGAATCGATGGAATTCATTAAAAAATCTTTATTGTATGACTTGGTGGGGAGAAAGTACAAGTGTAAACGTTGATGTTAGTGTTTACTAGCTACCACGTGCTTGCATCTGTAATATAGAAGAATTCTCAAATATCGCCATAGGTAATACCATCAGTGAAAAAGATTGTACGAATTAAATGAAGACCTTCATAGGCTTCCGAAATACTGACAAAATATGTCTTCACGGTACATATAATTGTACCGGAACATATTAACATAGAACTGAAACAGCATAATTCCTTGAAGTGTATGTTGAATCCCAATATTTATGCTAGATTTTATATTAATATGACTCTATATGACTCGTGTTGTCTACACTTTACTATGAATTTGTATGTTTGCATGCGCAATGCTGGTATAGACGAACGCCTTTGTCCTGATTTAATTAATTGATTCGAATGCATTTCGTAAAGGATAAACAGACAAAAGTTGATTTGATCTAACGTTACGATACTGTATCCGTTTCTGAAGTACCTTTAACGATCATCAGCCGAGCATTATAATATATCATCGTGAAACATATCATATCATCAAATTAATAGCCGAAATGGCGACCATCGTGTCAGCGTTGACACAATTCGATACATTATGATTGAGATTTTTTATCAATAGTTGATAGAATTAAAATATTTCAAACTTTTCAATGTATGAACAAAGTGCTAGAATGAATGGGTTACATGAATTTCGGCCCAAGAATTTTTCGTCCCAACCCTTTCGGCCCAGTCCGAAATTCCGGTGATTTTTCGGTCCGGACCGAAAGTCCGATAGGAATCTCGGTCCAGTTCTTAAATAAATTTAATTAATTAATTATCAATTAGTAAACTTCATTTTGCTGAGCACTATGACATGGTGCTGAGCAGTATGAATATTCAGTAAATCATCTTGCTAAGCCGTGACACAACATTTCCGCGCCGACGTTATCGCGGACGACACATTCGCGCAATGACATATACGCGCAAGGATATCACCGCGCATTACACTATTTCATTTATAATTATCCGACGAATTTTTTTCATACATTTCACCTGATAAATTTTATTTAGGGTCAATAATTGTTTTTTTCCGTAATTAGACCAATGACAAGAATAAAAAGTTAGCATAGATTTTAGGATTAATTAAAAAAGAACAGAACATGATGATTAAATTCAGATTTAAAGTAACGTAAATTAAATATAAGAAAACGAAGCGCTATAAATTTCGATAGCATTCACTAACCTTTTCAAATTGAAGCTGTGTCTATAATCCTTTCAAGTAGAGATAAAGATCAAAATTATTTCTGTAGTTTTTGTTTTTTATCGTTAAATAAATTATTTTTCACTGACAAAAGATATATTGATTAAATTCTATAAAAAGATCGTCGAATAATTATAAATGAAATAGTGTAATGCGCGCAAATGTCAGTCAGTCGTTTACTAAGGTGATATATTGGATGTTCATACAGCTTAGCGAGATGATTCACTGAATATTCATACTGCTCAGCACTATGTCATACTGCTTAGCAAGATGATTTACTGAATATTCATACTGCTCAGCACCATGTCATAGTGCTCAGCAAAATGAATTTTTGAAAGTCATGGTGCTCAGCACTATGAAGTTTACTAATTAATAATTAATTAATTAAATTTATTTAAGAACTGGACCGAGATTCCTATCGGACTTTCGGTCCGGACCGAAAAATCACCGGAATTTCGGACTGGGCCGAAAGGGTTGGGACGAAAAATTCTTGGGCCGAAATTCCTGACTCCCGAATGAATATGAATTACTCTTTTAATATTGTTAGTTTAACAGACTCGTGTGAGAGATATTGAGATTGTCTATAGACATGTCGTTAATCAGTGAGAGCAACTCTCTTTGAAGTGCATAGTGTTTGTAAAAGAGATATATTTGCTTATGTATATATATACAACGAATGTAACACATGTATGAGAGTATTGATGATCAAATCATCGAATCAGTGACATAAACTACTATCAAAATTTATCATAACAACTTCGATCAACCCTGTTTCGACATCAGTTAGAGAATCTGTGATGTCTTTTGTGTTAACCTATGATTATTAAATAAATTTTCTTGAAATATATTCATAGAAAAAAATCCTTTAACTACCTCAAAATTTACCATAGTTGACATTTAATCTGAGTGATTGAATCCTTTGAACCATTTTTATTTCAACTCAAAATAACTCATTTTGTAGAGAATTTTTCAGAGAAATATCTGGGAAACTTTCAAGTTTGTCATATGACATATAGAAAAGAACGACCTATTATATTGAACGGAAATTTTTCGAATTTTTTAAAATACAAATAAAAATGGAACATTTATTTTGACATCGATATGCTATTGTTTCGTAATTTAACCATGTCAATTATCAACCATTCATAACCATTTTGCAGAGCAAATTCTACTGCATCTTTTGATGTATTATAGTTAATGTAATTGTCGAGAAATATGTATGATAATATGAAAATGCACAAAAATTGGATGTCATCCCTACGA
The DNA here is from genome assembly GCA_022393335.1 of Macrotrachela quadricornifera. Taxonomy (NCBI): domain Eukaryota; kingdom Metazoa; phylum Rotifera; class Eurotatoria; order Philodinida; family Philodinidae; genus Macrotrachela; species Macrotrachela quadricornifera. The sequence continues at coordinate 2,945 of JAJEKB010019405.1, forward strand.
CAATATATTTTCGAGTGACTCACTGTAATACATTCAAAAGACGAAAAGAAATTTACATAATAACGTAAAAATGTACAGGCTTTCTTTTTAAAATTATTAGAATCGAATCTAGAGGTAGACTAAATCTGTAGTCTTATCCGGTGAGGTCCTCTTACGTCAAAAAAAGTAAAATGGCGATTTTTGTGGGGCAGAGAGCTTTCGGCCAGTTTGGGCCTTTGTGTCTCCAAAAAACTCTTATTTTCAGAAATAGTCTTCTCCTAAGAAATTAATCCAACTCACAAATTGCAAAACATTCATACTGCAATTTGGAATGCTTATTCCAAGAACCCTCCATAAAGTTTCATGCAATTTCATTAGTTTTCAAGAATATGCTTTTGGCATTCAAGACAGAGACTTAACGTTACTCGTTAGCGTTATCAAGTGACTGTTAATGCAAAAGGTACTGGCTGAGTTTTAATCTAACAGCTACGTAACAAGCAATGTAAAAATTCAACGTTAATTTTTTTGGTACAATTTTGTGAGAGAATGTTGTAAAACATAACTTGTTCTTGGCAAAAGGACCAAAGTGTGCAGTACAAAAGTACATAAAACAATCTATTTGGAAACGTTTTTCAAAGCCCACAAAACTTCAAATGGAAGGTGTCGGAAAATTGTTCTGGAACTTTTTTGAACTTAGAAAAAAATTTCATATAATCAGACAGGATATCTATTTACTCGTGTAATCCAAGTTTTATAATTTGGGTAAAAATCATCATTGCTTTACAGAAAAAAATAAATGTTCTATATGTTTTATAACGGTTCGAATTAGTGCTTGTATGACAACGTTAAGATCATCGTTTTTTTTTCATCATTGTCGATAGCAGACGAAAAAAGTAAATTTTGCTTCATGAGAAGCAATGCTAGAACCTATATATTTCATATGAAAAGTAAGCTTATTGAGTTCTTCACAAAATGCATTATTTTTGGATAGAATACAGCGTCTTTGTAAGATATTCGAACCATAATTTTTGTGTGTGTTGTTAACTCCCAATTAATCCGACTGACGTTTTTAATCAAAATGTCAATTATGTATTATCTCGTATGATAGATCAATCGATTTGATATTGCACTGAAACCTTGTTGGCAATGGCTAACTGGTATACACAGCACTTGGACAAATTGAAAATGGGTAATGAAAAAGTCAAAACAAATATACCTGAATAAAAAGAATTGTAACCAGGGTTGCAGAAGAGTTTTCTGGCGCCTTTCTTTCTAAATTTTCAAGGAGCATTTTCTATAATATTCTGTTATATATTTGTCCACTAGCAGCTATCATTATCCTAAAACAATTAAGTTTGTACGACAGTATGCATCTCAGCAGTATGCCCATATAATAAAATTGATGCAAAATTTTGAGTTGATCTATTACTTGCCTTGTGTAGGTCTTAAAATGTCATAGTCAATACCCAGAGGTAGTCCTTTAAAAGTTATCCATAGTGTCTCAGGATAGCCATTAAAAAGTAGCGAGCACTATTCGCGAGTGGCTCTAACAAAGTGATGAGTAGCACATTTAGGTGGCTCATACAAGGTTGTAGATTTGATATTCTAATAACGCTAGAAAATCTGTAGATAATATACTGAAATGACTCTCGAAATGTTTCCTATAGTATCCTCAGATAGATCTCAGAGAACCATAGATATGATTGTCTAATAACGCTTGAAAAGTTACTGAAGCCGAATTCAAGTGGGTTTTAAAAACTACAAATGAGATGTATAAGTATACCTGTAAAATGTAGTAGGGGACGAGGCAAAATTTCTTCATACACAACAGCCAGTTTACCCCATCTATCGGTACTTTCAGTGGTTTACGTATATAATAGTAAAACATGGACTCATAGACTCCAGTTTGGTTAACGCTAACTTAGGGTTCACTTCATATTACCCACATATATTACCATATCGAAAATTTCACCACAATATGATTTTGTTTTTTCAGTGCACGACACTTCATTATCAAGTGAACAGACCCAGAAGAATGAACAAAGTATACAAATATAGTTTTAATAAAAGCTTAGCGGTTTTTAATGTAAATGAAACTGGTTGAATCCATTCTTGGCATATTGGTCTTTTGATATTTACTATTAATATGAATCAACCTTTATGACAAACTTCAACGTCAATTTTTATAAAAGAAGAAACTCATGTCCGCTCTTTTTTCACAACTGCATCCCAGTTACACGTAAAGCCAATTTTGCGTTGTAGTTGTGCATAACTGCGGCACATTGATCGCAGTAAAAAAGAAATCTTATCTCTATCCGTACATCAATAGACATTCTATTATATAAATTCTATATTGTATATTCGATTTGGCAGAGCAAAATTAATCTATCTAAAAAAGAAAAACATTGAAAGCTGTGAAAAGCTGATGAAAACATCTGATAAGATGAACATGACTCGTCATGTTTTCTTATTATCAATATTTTTATAATAAAAAATGGAATTATTTTTATGTATTATTAATTATGTCTATCTTTATTTATTCTTGTTAAAGCCCCTCTCCCTGGGTCAAAAATCTACTTTTTTTTCCAAAGCATTCAATCTTAGTGAAATTTTTATTGAATATACATCTGACCTTGGATAGTCTTCAATAAGCATTGAGCTCATAATATTGAATTTTGCCAGAGTTATCTTTACATTAAGGGTCAAAAAGTGGATGCTTGTATTGCAAAGATTTTTTTCGCAATTTTAATGATATGGACCTCGAGATAACGTCAAAATGTACAGAACACTTGTCGCCACAACCTAACAAAGCCATTTTTTTAAAAAAAATAAAGTTTCTTGAAAAAAGCTTTTGGACAAACTCGAGGTTAACATTTTAGAAAACTCAACTTTTTCATTAAGAACTAAATTGAAAACAAAAACTCTGGCTTTCTTAAGTTGTAGCGCTGAGCTTTAGCTTCATTTTAAAACCTTTCTGAGCTTTTTAGCATTCAAAATAGTGGATAAACCTTGGAAATACTGACAGATAAAATAGAAAAAAAACACTTTCAAGAAAAAAGTAAAAGAAATTTTTACTTTGGTTATCGTGTGTTTTTATTCCTAATAGAGCGATATTCGTAGAACCAGTTCTTATGTTTCATGCATGATGATCTAGATAGAGCCAGGCACATGCTGGTTGTATTCTCTATTGTCCTAAGCTTGGAACAAAGCTCAAATAACTTCAATAACTGAAATTTTCGAAGAAAAATTTATGTACGATGTTTGAGTAAAAGCTTTGAAAAATCCCATACAATGAATAAATCGTAGTGCATTCGAAAGTGCAGATTATGGACTACCTGACTGTTTATAAATCTCCAAATTGATATTTTCGACGGAAATTGCTTTTTTTTCAATCGAGGAAGTCCTTATAAGAGGCATCAAATAAAATTTCTATTATAATATTGGATGAAATAAATCTTGTATAAAGAGATGAAAGATCTTTTTAAAAAATGTCATTAATTAATTTTGTTTTCATTTTTAATCAATATTATTAAATACCTATGCTTTTAGTATGTCTAGATTTCGCTAAACAAATGTGTCAATATTATAGGAACTTATCGTGAGATTGGAACAAAAAAACAGTTCATTGAAGAGCTTTGCATGATGTCAGATATGATAGGATTGTTTTTGAAAACATATTAAGGATTAGTCATTTTAATATTAATATATAAACAACAGTTAAATGAAAATCTATAATACATATCTTCACTTTGATCACTATAACTTTACTTTCTCTTTATTATTACCTATTTCCTTTCATTTATTAAACAAATAGAAATAAAATGTTTGTTAAAAAATAAAACTAATTTATTATTAGATGGAGTTCGAACTTCACTCGACTGCGAAATACGGTGCGAACCTATGAATATTGATTAACAAAAAATCGAAGATTTCGTCCGAACGCTATTCAAAAATTCGATATTTATCTATTCCTTACTTTGAAAACTCTATCAATACACATCAACACAATTCAGAGATGATGTTAGCTATTTGATAATTCAATTACTGTATAACTCATTATTTATGGTTAACTGTGCTCGTGGCTATTATATGTAAAAAACAGTCGTTCACAGAGGTAATCGCTAACTTTTCTTGCCATTTTGACTTTAATTATCACGAATGTTTAGAAATAAAGTCCACAAAAATTTGTCTTTTTTGTTGAGCTTGCTGTAATCGTATGAAACCTTATGTGAAAGTTTGGAAAATAGATTTTATTAGTCTCTTAATACGTATCAATAGATTTTCGAAGAGTATTGTTCATTGATTACTTAGTTATCTACTTGATAAATTATCTTTTATAAGTTTACTGTATGACTAATGAATAATATGAATTGTTGGAACTGACTGGTAGTTGACCTTTCATGTTTTGTTAACTTCAATTTCTTAAATGAAAGAGTCTAAAACCGGTTGACATGATTTATAATGTTCTCATAATAAATAAAATCAATGAAAGTCTTGGATATATTAATTAACGTTCACTATAATATTAAAACACAAAAAAGAAAACATTTAATAATGTCTTTTTATGATTAACCGTGGTTTTGGTGTTAATAAGAAAAATTTATTATTCATTTTAACATTAGCAGTTTGAATTTAATGAACCAAACATTTATTCCGATAATTCTTTTTATCTAAGTTGTACATATTTCTAAGAAAATGAAGTCTAACGGTGACATTCAAACAAAGAATAATCAAAGCAATCATTGCATAGAATAATTAATTATTAATAAATAACATGCTCAATCCAATTTTTTTAATATTCATGTCAAATAAAAATAAAAATAATCCATTAAGAAAATCTAGTTACTTTCATTTAATTCAATCAATTACTAGTTCGATTTAGCAGAAAAAATTGTAAATGTCGTTTATTACTAATTAAAGTTCTTTTCTTTTCTGAATTTGTATCTGAACAATGAGATAGTATTATGTGTCGGCATGTTTTGTTGTTGCATAGTATATGTGAAGCCTAAAATATATATTATTTTAACATATGTCACATAATCTTTATGCTTACATCGTATTTATGAATAACATATTTGACTAGGCAATAATTTTTAGAATTCATTACGAATTTATTGAGAAAATGGTTATTCTATATCACAACATTTTGATACAACAGATTAATAAAATAAATTACGATAGATGTCTTTATCATTCGTTGCATCAGGATTTTGTTGTTGATAATAATCATAAGCATGATCAACTCATTTACTTCGTTTATTTTTCTAGAAAAAAAAATTAATAGAATAAGTTTAAAAGTTATCATAAATTTATATTTATTTACCGTATTCATTGGGTCATCTATTCATTTAATCCATTAATTACGTGTAATTGAATGTGAACGAACAGTTTTTGTTCGACCATCACGAAATAACTATGTCATTAATGCATCACATGTTCAATAAAATCGGCCAGAATCCCATAATTAGTCATCAAAATGATAAATAAAAATGAAATTATTGATCTACTCGACTAAATAATGAGCTAATGAAAGTGCTCTTGGATTCTAAGCATCTTGTAGTAATCTGCATTCTTCTATAAAACGTTTTCAAACAGATATGTTGAACATATATATGAATATGACAATCATTATATAATATTGTTGGTTGAATGAGACTTTTTTCAATGATATAACAGTAAAACCTCTATTAATGAACACCTTTCTATAATGAACACTTTTGGTTTGAACAAATGTTCAGTCCCCATGATCAATTTTTGGTGTAAATAGACTTCTGCAAGATGAACACCTCCCAACTCTGAACAATGAACGCTTTTGTCAGTCCTCTCTGTAGGAAAACCTCTGTATAATGAACAGACAGTGAGGAATTACCAATCCATGTATGAACTAAAGAGATAAAAGAGTACATTTGTAAAGAACAAAGCGACGATAAATCATTTTTTGACAGTCTGTTTACCATAAAAGGCTTTTTTTGTATGTATCGAACACACAAAACAATAAAATTGAATCACCCGCGATGAGTTAATCAATTTTGTGTGAGAGAATAATGCACATTTCTATCTTCGATTGTTAAATGATAGTACAGTAAAACTATAGTGAACACCATCGGAACCCTCCAAAAAGTGTTCACTAAAGGAGGTGTTCATTATATAGAGGTTTGCATTGACTGAACTATTACGTACTTACAGTAGCCGCTGACTACTGATCAGTACAACCAACTGATAACTACGCGTTTCACTAAGAATTCACTCCAACTAGCCCAAATCGACAAATATTTCTTCCAACTATTGCAAGTCTTTATTCCTATGAAAAACACGGATCTTTGCTTACTCAATTCCTTTCGAGTCAATGAAGAGTTTAGTAAGCTGCGCGATACAAGAGTGTGGCCATGGTCGGTGATAAGCAGCTAGTAAATGCAATCATCTGACCATCCCCATTGTCTCGATGAGCTTAAGTCTATTTCAATCAACGTATCTTCGTCATTTCACAATGGTAGATGAAGAAGTACATCATTCTTTTACTTATAACCAATCAATTCATCGCGGACTATTCACCATTATTGCTTCATTCATTCTATGCACCCGACGAATTTTCTTACAATGGATAGACTTTCGATAAATTAGTTTAGCATCGCTTCAAAATGTACGCTGCACTGCCCTTTTTTGCTTTTATTTCAGAAACACGTACATGTTTTGTTCTACATGTGTTCATTTTATAGAGGTTTTCTTTGATGAAGGGACCAGAAATAGTGTTCATTGTGCAGAGTTGAGAGGTCTTCACTGTATAGAGGTCTATTTCCAGCAAAAATCGATCGGGGGGACCGAACCATGCGTTCAAACGAGAGGTGTTCATTATATTCTCCCGAAAAAAAATAGTTTCAGTCGGTATTTTTCATATATTATCACCATAATAAAATGGTTTTTAAAAACCAATGAGATATTCTGAAAGCCCGTGGAGTTTTCTGTAACCCTATATATTTACATTTTGGTTTTCGGTTGCGTATCATGGAAAAAAATCGGGTACAGCACCGCACCCTCAACCCGAGATTCCCCGACACAAAATTTTTTTTGTGCACTCAAAGTTAGTTTTTTAATTTTTTCACCATCATAAAACTATATTTAAAAAAAAGCAATTACACATTCTGATAGAGTTTCAAATTCTCTATTATCCTGTCTATTTATTTATTTACTTGCATTTATATATAAAAAAAAATTTTGAATAAAGTAAAGAGATGTCGACTCTACAAAGACAAAAAATCGATATTTTTTTTACTGCTTTTTGAAATTTATCTTTTTAAACAAATAAATTATAAAAGAAGAAACCATATAATTGAATGGCTCATAAATTATCTATCATTCTATGTGTTATTGAGTTGTCTGAGTTCATGCTCTATGGTTTATTAAATTACGACCACGTCCTCCTCAGCTTCAGTAACATTATCTGTTTCATTATATAATCGTAGAATGTTAAACACAATTCGGATTGTGCAGTTCATAAAAGAAGCTATTTCATCTGGAGTCATATTTTGATCGAAATGTAACGAAATAATTCGCCATCGATCGCCTACAGATAAATGACTGCTCATTATCAATAAATTGTGCTGTTTGAAATAAACAATTAATGAAAATGTTCTTTATCCGCGTGATAATAACTAAAATCATCTAACAAGGGAACATACCGAGGTGTTCAAGCTTTTTAGAGCCCATCTTTTGGCGATAAATAGGCCTTGATGAGATATCAAAAGCTCTAAAAGGATTCGTGCCCTCACGCCTTTATTCCCGAGATATCGAATTTTCAAGATACATAGGAAACAAGAGAATGAAATGAAAAACTATTGTTTTTGTGGAATAGTAGAGAATTAGGGTAAAAAATTTTCTCAGTTTCATGTACTGCTCGTGCAACGTGTTCCGAATTCAGAGTTAGATCAAATCTTATCAGTAACACATCTACTCATTATTCATCAACCCATGCAACGCTCAAAATTCTTTATTCTATCGGTGATATCATTATAAATCACAAAAGTCCTCGCGAAAGAAAATCAGTGAAAGTGATAGTTCAGGAAAAAATGACTGAAACATAGTGGTTCGTCACACTAGTTACAGCAGATGAATGGAGCTGCATTGCATGAAGTCGTAGAGCATATTATAGTGTTAAAGGAAAAGCACATTTCGCTGACAGTTTTGAATGATCCTGGATGGTTGTCTGTGTAGCCACTGGCGTACCAAGCGTATCGTATCATCCGACGAAAAACTTTGAAAGAAAGTTGATTATGAGTGAGAAACATCAGACGAATGATAGTATTACGTCCGCTAATGTTGATGTCAAGTTCATCGAGCAGCACACGATCATATACATAGGGTAGTCAATAAGTTCTTGCACTTTCAAATATGTATTCAAAGAAAAAACATTCTGCTAATTTTTTTAGAGTAAATGTTCGAAGTATTCACCACGATGTTCGATACAAAGCTTCATCATTTTAATCCACTTCTAGAATGTCTTTCGGTATTCTTGAACAGGTATTGAATTGAGCTCCTTGGATAACGCTTCAGCCAAACTTGTAGCACCTGGATATGTACCAAGACTACGTTTCAGACAACTGAATAGTCAAAAGTTTGAAGGAGCAAGAGCAGGTGAATATGGTGGATGAGTCATAACTTTGATTTTTCTTCTTTAAGATAATTAAAAACAATATTATTCATATGTGGTCTTGCATTATCATGATGCAGCTTCACATGATTTGCTGTTGATGATGATCTTTTTCTGTGTAGGTTTTCGATTAGACTTTTAAACATTCATCACAAGAATATTTGGCATTGATAGATGTTCCAGGAGGTAGATGACGAATAAGTAAAAACCCATTTTTCATAAGAATATAACAAACATTGTTTTTTCTTCTAATTGTTGTCTTCTACTTCTGTAGGAGGACTTGTTCCTTGTACTACCCAAGCTTTCGATTCTTGTTTTGATTTAATTTTACGATGATAAAACCAAATTTCATCACCAGTAACTATATCACATAATTTCCATGGGCCACTTTCTATCTTCTGTAAATTTTCGTTACAGATATCAACACGACGTTGTCGTTGTGCTGATGAGAGTTTATGAGATACCCATTTTGACGATACTTTTTTAATTTAAGATGTTGTTTGAGAATAGTATCCACACTACCATGTGATATATCTAACATTTCAGCAATATAATCAATACGAATATGTGAATCATCATTCACCAGGTGTTTAACAGCTTCAATATTTTGTTGAGTAATGACGGATAACAGACGACCACTTCGAGGATCAGCGTCTAACGACTCCCGTTCACCTGAAAAACGATGAACCCAATGAGTAACTGTACGATATGCAACAACACCTTGTCCATAAGCTGTAGTTAATTCATCATGAATTTGTGTAGCAGTGAAATCCAATAACAAACGAGTTTTTATAAATGAGCATAAACACGACATATGTCCTTACTAGAATAAACCAACATAGTGAATAAAACCATTCAGGATGAAATTTTAGACTGCTGTTGCAAGAACTTTTTGACTACCCTATGTAGCCGACGAGGAATCACTTTCATTCGTCTGTTGGAAAAAACTTCCAATGGCTGAATTTGATCCGTCGTTTTCTTCGGTACTTCAAGTCTTGTGCATCCAGGAATGTGATCGTATAACTCCTTTCTGTATGTCTGTCCTCTCCAATAGTCCGATATAAGTAGCAACTTCTGGTATTGACCAAGTGATGGAAGGAAAACATGATCACGCCAATACTCGACCAAGGATATCGTGAGATTTCCAGAACTGCTACAGGTGATCACCACATTCGAGGCCTTAAAGAGATGTGAGCGAATATTCTCGCTCATGTGTCCTTTAGGCTCCTTCAAGCAAAGATAGAGTGGTGAGAGAAGATGATCATCCAGTGTGATTGTTGGTTGTACTGTGTAGCTATGGGTGGTAGTATTTATAGAACGGGCAGATCCAACTATAATCTTCTCCCACTTGTGACTCAACGTGCGAGTAGAGCGTAGTTCTAGTTGGATTCCACTTTGATTTGTATTATTAATCTCGTCGGCTTCATATTTCGGCAAAACCTTGCGAACATCAGCCAATAACTGATCGACAGAAGTTCTGATCGTCTCCTGATTTTCTATTAGGCGCTTCGTCACAATCTGTAAGGAACATATAGTTTCAGTAAGTCTTGTCTCACAATATTTTTAAAGAAACCACAGATTCACGAAAATGGGAACTCTAAAACTCGTAAAAGTCCCTCTTTTTCATCTTAATCTACTTTTAGAATATAGAGATTCTTTCCACAGATGCATAAAAGCTGATCACAAATCTCTCACCTTGGTCACCTTGCGCGAGATGATATTGTGTTTGTATTTGAAGGTGTATAGCCAGTGGCTTTAAGCCACAAAATTATGTAAAGACTCATCCATAGCTTTTTTAAAAGCCCACCGACGAAGATCAATATTGTGCACGGGCAAGGCATTCTCCCGAGCTCGTTCGAACATACCAAATACATGATCGTCAATTGTATTGAGCTTCTGCTTCTTCGTTCCATGTTTCTCGCGAGAATGAGGAAATCGAGTGAGATAGTTTTGGTGCGAGATACGTCGAAAGTGATGTTTCACTGTTTCCCAACGTCGCTTTCGTCTTCCAGTTTTTGGATTGATCCTATCATAGAAATGGACTACCTTAGTCATGTAATCAAGTGAAAATTCTTTGGACAACGTCTTCTCATCCTCATCCTCTTCATCGCCATTTCCGTCTGGATCGACCGCACCTTCATCTTCATCTTCGCACTCTACATCATTGATCAATTCGCCCTTGACCGAGTCATGATCGAGGGTTGTTTCAACTTCGAAGACGTGCGAATGACTGCTGGTAATCGATTCAAATACGCTACACAGTAGCTCCGCTACTTCGCATTCACGATTTGTGATAGCACTAGTGATGGTTGAAGTGTTCGAAAAAGTAGAAGATAATAAGTTCGATGCTCCATCAGCGAAGACCTTCACTACATTTGCTAGATTGATCATTTCGGAGTAGGTTCCAGGAAAACTGGTATTAATTGCTTGCTTGTGTCTCACTTGTATATTGTATACAATCGAATGGAAAGAAAAACGACTGCATAGCACAAATTACACACAAAAGAGAACAGGCGGAGAATGAAACTAGAAGAGCGTGATCGAAATAATGTGAGTATACAACATTTATCACCAAAACATCATAGTATGCCAGCGACGAAAACGGAAAGTAACATGATCGATAATGTATAATCCTCACACTCTCATCAAGTGTTATTTTGTGGTTTACAACGATATCACCGATAGAATGAAGAATTTTGAGCGTTTCATGGGTTGATGAATAATGAGTAGATGTGTTACTGATAAGATTTGATCTAACTCTGAATTCAGAACACGTTGCACGAGCAGTACATGAAACTGAGAAAATTTTTTACCCTAATTCTCTACTATTCCACAAAAACAATAGTTTTTCATTTCATTCTCTTGTTTCCTATGTATCTTGAAAATTCGATATCTCGGGAATAAAGGCGTGAGGGCACGAATCCTTTTGGAGTTTTTGATACCTCATCGAGGTCTATCTATCGCCAAAAGATGGGCTCTTAACAGCTTGAACACCTCGGTATGTCCCCTCGTTAGCTCGCTTTAAGTAACGATATTAAGGGCAGTTTGGATTATACAATAAGCTGAGGATGTCATAATAAAATTCATCGTGATATAGGAATTCAGATGATGCATGAAAAAATTGATAAAAACTAAAATCTTCGAAAACTGTATATCATACATTGGCTCAATTTTATAGTAATGCAAGAATGAATGAAAAAGCATGCAATTCAATAGAATCATTCTGTTACCTGCAGAATTTCATGCTAAACATTTTTTCAAAAGTGTGAGATCTATATTTCACTTGTAGTTTATTTCTACAAGTAACGCTTGTCCGAGGACTCCCTCAGTTCTTTCTTGTAGAAGAACTGCTTTCAGATGTTAGATATTTAATACGTTATTATATATTTAAGTTTATCTCTACCTAAATTAGATACTTTTAAATAAAAAAAACAGCAGATATTTATACCAAATGCTAGATAAGGGATTAGATATTTCAAATAACTAATAATACAATTAGGGGAGTACCTGAATAATTGCATAAAAGAAGAAAGTCAATGAGAAAAAAATCCAGAAAACACACGACAGGAAATACCGGATACAACGAAAGAAAAGAGACAGCTATAATGATTAACCAAAATGTAAATAAAGAAATAAAGAAAATGAACATATATGAATAATTATTTTCAGATAATTTCAACTTATGATACGTCTTATATATTTGCTACAACACTGGACTCTTAGCAAAGTACTTATTTACATACATTCAAAACAGAGACAGGATATTTAGTAAAATACTTGGTACTTTTCGTACTTTTTACTTAAAAGCTCAAGTACAAGTAAAATTTTTACAGTACAAGTATATGTACTTGTACTTAAAAAACGTACTTGTGTACTGGTACTGAGTACTAATTTACTTAAGCACTGTACTATAAATACAAAATGTACTTTTTAACAGTTTCTTCAAAGTATTTATCCTTATGCTTGCATTACTGATACATTTATTTGTGTAAGATTTCTTTTGATTATTTAGAAAATTTCTTAGTTTGTTTTCAGTTCGTCTAGCTTTTGCACTGTTATTCAATTATATAAATGTTCTTGAATTATATATCTGTCTTAAACCTTATTGATGTTTGCTTTCTTATTGTATTTATAAAAGTTTATTTTCTCTGAATATGACTTACAGCAAGTGTGCAGATATTTTTTTTGACTACTCCATTGTATATATAGTAAGTAATTTCAAATGCATAGTAAAAAATTATATGGCAAAAGAAAAAGTCATCACTCAACTAGTGTAACGACTTTTTCTTATAAAAAAAAATAAAAATAAAAATAAAAATAAGTATCAAAAAGAACTAGATTAACAATATATGATAAAAGAGGGCAGTTGTTGTAAAAACTGATGTATTATTTATTCATAGTAAAGTTTCATTTATTCTTAGAAACACCTTATTTTTAAGCGACTGCTCATTAGACGCCTTCTGCCTTTTGACGATGCATTGCTACACATAATAACTTTGTCAAACGAAAAGAATATTCTTAATGATGATTTATATTATTATAGAATTCCGCCGCATTCAGTTATAATTGCAATATATTGATTGATTTATAAGAAGATGTCACTGAAATGCAACATAGAGTATGTCTTGAACCTGAATGTTATTTAAGACTAGGTTAACAACGAATTTTGCTGAAGAATAAAAGTACTTAAGGCGAGTACCGAAAAATACTAGATTTAAGTACATTTATACTTTTTACTGGTACTAACAATCGAGGTGTTTGAACTGTAAGTTTAATTGACTAGACATATTTGGATCAAATGAAAGCTCTCACCGCCAAATTATCAAGTTTAAAATATTAGCAGCCATTGGCTTGTCTAGAGGGAGATATTTAAATTTTAATTTAGGTATAAAAATGAATTAAGAAAGATTTTCTCCACTAATATAAAGACAAAACATAGTGTTGTTCAGGCGGATTATAGGGTTTATAGGATCCCTCTTTCATATGGCCCGAACAACATCATGTTTTGTCCTTAGAATAGTGGAGTGAGTTTTTCTGGTAGTTCATAGAAAATGCTGCTTCCATGAGCTACAGGAAAAATTCACTCCACTATTCTAAGGACAAAACATGATGTTGTTCGGATAATATGAAAGAGAGACCCTATAAACCCTAGAATCGGCCCGAACAACACTATGTTTTGTCTTTATATTAGTGGAGAAAATCTTTCTTGATTCATTTTTATACCTAAATTAAAATTTAAATATCTCCCTCTAGACAAGCCAATGGCTGCTAATATTTTAACCTTGATAATTTGGCGGTGAGAGCTTTCATTTGATCCGAATATGTCTAGTCAATTTAACTTACAGTTCGAACACCTCTATAGTAAGTACAAAGTACTTAAGTAAAAAATACTTAAGTAAAGTACAAAGTAAAAAAAGCTAGTACAAAGTATTGTACTTGTACTTGTCCTGTCTCTGATTTCAAATACAATAATAAACATCGATAAAATTCATGCTTTGCTCTCCTAATGTAGTTTGACGAAGTTTTCATTTTATTTACACCATTTTCAGTTCTTTAGTTATCCTAACGGAATACATATTTCTTGAGTTATAATTATAATTCAGATAAGAATTGATTTTTGATCTTTTTCTTGTTCGCTCCAGTTCAAGGTACAGCTCATCAGTGCAACTCGTTTAACTCCTGACTAAATTCGATCTATATATTATTTATTGCTTTTCGTTAACTTCAATTTTGAAAACTATTAGCAACTGAATACGCATGTAACGAATATAGTCGGTGAAATTCTCTATAAAACTTTATGAAAAGGGCTGTTAAAACGATTAACTATAGAATTATATCCGGTCAACGTTGCAACGCTCCAGGGTGACACACTTTCAATACACTCGTTTTCATATTAACGATTTTGCGCCTTTCTTTAGAATTCATATAAAGAGACTAAGTCGATCATCTCGTAGCTCATGAATAGCTCTATCGATGCGGCAAGTACCATTTTTAGATATACATTAATTTACTTGAAGAAAAACTCTTCTTTGTTCCGCTCTGTTCATGCTTTGAGATTCTTCCTTTAAGTTTCATCGCAATTTTAATTTTGTTATCATAAATAGAAAATCACTACATGGGTAAATTTTTTACTGAGTTGAAGAAAAACATTTGTTTTATCAGTTCCATGGGCAGCGGAACATTTTAAATCTAGGGTAGGTTCGATATTTTTATGGGACTCTTATCGGCAGCATAAAAATACAGAAATATTTTTTTATACTATGCTATCCAAATGAAACAAAATTAACACTGTTTATTTCGAACTTAAATTTATTAATCCATAACATTAGTGCAAGTCAGAGATGAGTTTGCAACCTACAATAGAAATTTTTTTTTAAGAAGCTATTAAACTTTCGTCTTGTCTTGATTGAGTAGTGACCTTGAAATATCGTCCATTGGATGCAACATTTATGGATCCGAATCTAGGTAGATAGTCTTCGTATTCTCAATCTGATAATTATGTGAAATACTCTAGATTGTTTTCGATTAATTTTCGTGGGCCGGCACATCTTACATGTTTTTCAAACAATTTTGATGATAATCTCGTAACAACCAAGTTATAAATGGCTTTTATATGCATCTAGAGTCTACTACATCTAAACTTTAGGACTTGTGCCTGGATTCACATCTGACTCTGGCAACAGAAAAATTTGAGATCCAAGCTCGAAACGAAAATCAGTTAGATTTTGACGTTATTTGATGAGTTGCACCTTGAAAAGAGTTTTTGATTTGTATTACTGAAAATAGAATTGTGGAAATGCAGCAGTGTTCTCAGAAAAGGAATTTCATTGTAGATTTGTACATCGTGTTGAAAGCCTTTGATTGGCATCTAAGATTAATCTCTGAGGAGGAGAAAGTTTTCGGTATGATCCAACAGATATGACTGTAAATATCCTATAAGGATATTCTTCATTTGCAACAAAAGAGCATACCGTCAACTCATTGTAAATGTGCATTGCAACATTAAGTCCTACGAGATTCCATTTTTCCCCTAAATACGTTTGCAGTTGCCAGTGACAAGAGTCAAATTTTTCAAGCAGTACACAAGTTTGTTAATCTGATAGAGTAAGAAGCAAATATTTGAACCTGAACTAGGCTATGAAACCTGAATCTTGATGAACTTTAGCCTACCCAGGTTTAATGGCTCTGCTGCTTATGGAAGAATATTGTTCTTTAATTACTTGAAATTTAATGGTTATTTTGAATAGAAGTCTGGAATAACAATTAAATTATCTCATATTGAAAATAAGGAATTCTACCTAGATGCAAACATCAACGAAAGTCAATCAGTATGTCACCGAACATGAGCTTGTGATAGATAAAAAATGACTGATCTTATAATAACGCGTCATCTGTTAAAACTACCCAAGTCAAAGTGTTTTCCTGTGATGCTTGAGGCGCATAACAAGAACGATCGATGATTCCAACGTGTTTTTTGTAATAGACTGACCGATGAAACCTCATAATCTTATATGAATATCTTCTTTTAACCTTCGTTGGAAAGAATGTCACTCAAAAACACAGAAAACTTACATTCGAATTGGGTTTTGTATCTGGGTTTTTTAGAAGAAAAGGAAATAATTAGTTCTCCAAAAATGTGTATTTGAAATTATGCCATTTTAGAATATTACAATGTTGCTCAGATATAATTCTATAGTTAATCGTTCAAACAGTTCTTTTCATGAAAGTTTGTAGAGAATTCACGGGCTATCTTTTGAAAAGAAACTCAAGTATCTACGTCATAATTTGAGTGAGAGATTGAAGAAATGCGTAGATGGACATTTCTCTTGGGACATCCGTTATAAAAAGACTATATAAAAAGACCAATCGTTTCAGTTTCTGTTGAGGTTTCTACAGTGAAGTGTAATAGACAGTACACAACCGCTTGGCAATGGTTCAACGAAATCTTATTTTCGACTGTTTAAAGATCTTCTCAGAAATATTTATAGCTTTTCGATAAGTGACGGGGCTTCAACAGTCTCATTTTAAAAAATCTAAAAGCTACTATCTTATTTTTTGAAATGACGAAGATGCGTAAGAAAATTGATTCACTGATATATTTCTTGGCTAATCCTATTGAATCATATATTAGCTGAAAGAATACGTTGAAAATAGCATTTTGGTATTAGTTTCAAAGAGTTTTGATAGAATATTGACTAATAGAAACTATCAGCAAAATAACTCTTTTTGAACCATATTCTAACAATCAATTTTAGTACAATGAATTCAATTTTAGAATTATTAGATAAGAGAAGATAAGATAGTATGTATGGAAAATATGAACTTGATAGTTCTTTAATAAGACTTCAACCTTTCATATAGATTACCAGTTAATTATTTAATTTCATGAGATTATTATCTATCTGCATTTTTCGATAAATATTTCAATATGAAAATTGAAATGACCAAAATTTTGATCTGATCTATTCAATGGTCCTTTTAAAACAGCTACAAAATTATATTTATATTTATTACGAAATTAAAAAACTATGGCTACTGGAAAAGTTTCTCAACACGCTCCTCTCGAGAAGTGATTTTATACTTTTTTAAAGAACATTTAGAAGGTTTTCATCGCAATGCAAAAAATTAAGCTAGTTCATGTGTAACTTACTAATTTTCTTCAATCTTTTTTTCATCGTAAAATTCGCTTCAGATCCCTCCTCAGAAACGACTGAACGATCACATCAATGAAAATGTTGCTTTTATTGTTAGAATATCTGTTCTTCTGGTATATCATAACTTTAAAGAATTTTTAAAAATATTCTTATTTATATATAACGAAGAGATGTGTTTGATTACACAATAAACAAACTATTTCAAGAAATTCGTGAAATATTTTTTTAATATTTATTCAAATACTTCTATTTATCTTTCCTGGTATAT
Source organism: Macrotrachela quadricornifera (assembly GCA_022393335.1). Classification (NCBI taxonomy): domain Eukaryota; kingdom Metazoa; phylum Rotifera; class Eurotatoria; order Philodinida; family Philodinidae; genus Macrotrachela; species Macrotrachela quadricornifera. Next base: position 20,490 of record JAJEKB010019405.1, read on the forward strand.
TAACAAATTCCAATAATATTAGAAAAATACAAGTCTTGATTAGATGCGTTATATTGTTACTTTGGAAATATATTGAAATCTAATTGCAATAGATACAAAAATATACAAGATACTGAAGGTGTCAGTCTTCTCATTCTCATACCTTTCTTATATCTTCAAAATCTCTATATCTGATTCGATATCTTCCATTGAATTAAAGAACAATTTATTTAATTTCCAAATAAATCAGAACAGATCTATAATGAACAGAATATCTGTGTGCGTGTATATGTTTTTGTATTAATGAAAATCTATCTTGTTTATCGAAGATTTATATCATTTTGGAAAAGACATCTGATTGCCTACAACTATTTTCATCGGAAGAGTCATATGATTCGCTAGAAAATCATAAAGAGTATCATATTCTATAATTCCTATAATATTTTGTTAGGTGATGGTTCATATGTGTATCTTCGTGTGGGTTCTTATCATTTTCTCTTCGTTCTATATATCACATATATTTGACTTTTCCTTTCCTGCACATAACATATGTATGTCATTTTTCTTGACAAGTTCTCTCATTCTGTATAGCATATCGTCATATATGTTATGTATAATCCGTTTTTTCTCCATCATTCGATGGACCTTTCCTAAAGACCTGGAATCTGTTATCCTATATAGTCTGTGGCTTTTCTTGAATGAATAGAAGTGAAATACGAGGGGTATTCTTATTTTATTATTAAATTGACGATCAGGAATTAGACCCCTAACACAAATAACAATAATAAAAAAGAAATAACGAAGAGTTCTAAAAAATTTGTTCGTATTGGAAACACTGTCAGGAGACCTGAAAATTTAACCGTTCTAGGTCCCTTAACAATTCCAAAACACTTTTCCATGGTTTAGGTTTCGCCTTCATTCTCAGTTTTCGCTCTTTGGAATCACTGAATTCTATCTTTGTGACAGTAGCATTTACATCCTGCATTGAAGTCCACAACTACAATCAAACTCCGCACTTTATTCTATATCCTGCATTCGCAAATTACTAATTTACTGATCAGATATGAATCATTATCGAGCATCAAATTTAATACTGATCATTTGATTTATTTACTGAGAACTTTTTAGATAATACTGAGCATAAAAATCTACTGCATATTTACAAGAGAATACTGAACACAAAAAAATGTTGTCTTACTTTTAATGTGAATTTGAAATAATGTTCTTGAATGTTGGATTAGATTTGAATGATTGATACGTATAAATTAGTAAATAGGATAATTTTGTGAGATACGATCTAAAAGAGAATGTTGAAATATTTAGGAAAGAAAGTTGATTCTTCCCTCAACGAATAATGACAGACATCTTAGCAACAATTCATTATAGACGTGATAAAAAGACTCAATAGCGTTCCTCTCCATAGAATTGATTAATCACGTCTACTTATAATTAATTTAAAATTTATATAAATGTTTTTCAGATATTTTTCACTGAAAAACTGTTGTTTTTGTATCAAAATATGACATGTATTGTATAATGCAATGTTATTTCGAAAAAAATATAGTAGAAAAATGTCAATATTTAAATAATTATTAATTAATATACTAAAAAAATCCTTCTTTTATAGTTAATCAATTAGTGTAAGGTATTCTAATAGAACCGATGGACATTTATTAAGACATTGTTTTATATGAAGGATGATCGTTTATGAAAGAAGAGGGATGACCTATAAATCTATAGTCAAATTTTATTTGTCTACGATCAGCACTCATAGCTATATCGTGCTTCGTATTTTAATTCCGTAGGGTTGGCACGACACATTTTTTGTGAAACTCACATATTTTTCGAAGAAAAATGGTGAGTGTAAGTTTTAAGTCGAGGTTTTCCGGCTCCCCCCTTAGGTCACTCTACAGACAGAACCTCATTACAGATACTTCCATCGCAAACACCTCCCAATTGCAGCAGACGCGACATAACAAATAATTCCTGTGATTTAGTATCGTTCTCTTTCAGCCTAAAGCTTTGCGGCAAACATACATCTATCAATGTAGAGTAATAACATTATAAAAATTTAACATTGACATAGCTCCTAGCTTATATGAATATGTGAGTTCTACATTTTAGCTCTAAAAAAGCTGCACTGGCAGGCCATTTTAAATCTAAAAACATATTTAAACCAATTCAAAACTTGGAAAAAATCGACTAAGTCATTATAAAATGGCCAAAATGATTCGATAATGAATCGATATGCATTTTAATGATCATTCTCTCATTATTCTCTTGATTGAATATTCAAGAAAATGTTATAATGTCCAGAAAACGAAAAATTTGCATCAATTCCGCATAAACACGTATGAATATATCGAAGTCTTTTTGTAATTCAAAACTTTAACATATATACCTTGCCGTATCAACTGAATTTCTTCAGCATGGATACGTTTTCCTATATTAGCAACACAATAAAAACTGAGAGAACGACGATGACCTGACAAATAAGAGGCATGTATACGCATGAAAGCTAATAGCCATTGAAGATTTCAAAAAATGAAGAAGTTTTTTCAGTTACTATAGTGCATTCTTTTAGATACGTGCTCATCTTTAACGAGCAATACCCAAATGGCTATGGAAAAAAACAGCAGTGTCACATATCCATGATATCGGGGAACTTGGAGGTCTCCTGATACATCATACCCTATAAGCATTTTAACCCAACCTGTATCGGATCTAGCTGATATAGCCTATACCTCTACTAGAGATGTGTGATCTCCAAGAAAACCTCTTAGAGAGATGCCCGATCTCTAGGATATGCACCTCGTGATAAAATTTTTTTTTGGAATTTTAGTCTGGGGATGGTACGGGAGATGCATCTCCCTACAGATATTCCGGATCTCCAGGCAAATATCTGAGAGAGATGCCGGATCTCTACAATATGCAATTCATGATATCAATTTTTTACCGTTATAGTTAATAAATGTCACGAGATCTTGTAACGCTTTCGCCTACCCTGCTGGTTGTTTATACGTAGTAGTCTTGATATTACTAATACAACTCTCTTGCGAGTCTTTGCGAATAAGATCCAGTGCACATCGACCATGCGAGCTGTATTAGGACTTTGCGAGGAAATCATTAGTAGCAATTTCTCTAACCGCTTATAAAAACGTGAAAGCAAGGGATTTAGTTAACAACATGGTGGAAGCGTCAATCTATGCCGTCAAAAGCTAGTTCCGAATCAACATTTGTCCTTGTATAGAACCTCAAAACTATTCGCCCTCAACTTCGTTTCCAAAACATGAAAATAATTTTCGAAATAAATGAAAATTGTACACCATGTTCACCCTTCATAATTTTTTCAGCCTATTATGCCCACTTTCCAAACGAAAATGAACATAAAATTGGGTACAATATCCTCAACATGAACCAAGGGCATATCTCTCACTGAGGGTGCCGCGAAAACGTGAACAAGGCGCATACCTCTCACTGAGGGTGCAGCGAAAACGCGAACGAAGAGCATATTTTCCTATTAGGGAGATTGGAACAGCGGAAGAAATGGTATCTGTGTCATTTATGGTTTGGACATAGCGGAGAATTTTTAGAAAAGACTGTTAGAGAACGTTTGTTTTGATTAGTTGTAGTAATGTTTAGTTGCTTGGAGATCCGGCATCTCTGTAGAGAGATGCATCTTCCGCACCATTCCCAGGCTAAAATTTCAAAAAAAAATTTTATCACGAGATGTATATCCTGGAGATCCGGCATTTCCCGCAGAGATTTTCTTGGAGATGCGGGATCTCTAAGAGATTTGTTGGGAGATCCGTATCTCCAGTAGAGATGTAGACTATATCGGCTAGATCTGATACAGGTTGGGTTAAAATGCTCATAGGGATATGATGTATCAGGAGATCTCCAAGATCCCCAATATCATGGATATGTGACACCTCTCGAATTGTATTAGTAATGATTTTTACACACACAATTTTTCAGTATTGATATAAAGAGTTCAGCGAAGTTTTACTCATATTATAAGCAAACATACTAATTAATGTGACATTTATACACAGAGTGCATGTCTTGTATGAATATAGAAGGGTATTGCAGAGCACAGACCAACACCTAGGTCTAAACAACTGAATGCATGATTGTCAGTCCTACTATTTCTGCATAATCACTACACAAGAAACATGAATGAGCCTTGCATATAGCCGTTCAATCAAAAATTTCAGATCGAAATGAAAGGTAACCCATTTTATAGAACAATATTTTCTGGACATATAAGAAAATTTTTAAACCTAACGAATGAATCGTGGTTGAAATATAATAATTCCACTAATAGCATTTAACATATTCAAGGTGATGAGACCCATCAGCAAGCTTCACTAAAGAACGACCTAGAGGTTCCTTTGACACTGAGAAATTTGAATATCTCTGCCATATTTTGACTAAATGGACTAGTTCTTTTACCACTAATAAAGAAATCGTCATAGATCATATCTATAAGAGAAACATTGACAAAAGCTGTTTTGAAGGATTACAGCTTCAATAAATAAAGAAGCGCAACGTTTTATAAATTATGAAAAAACAATATTCATATCGGCGCAAATGTGTTAACATAGGTTTTTATTAAATGAAGATATTTTTTAGCTATAAATAAAATTGTGAAAATTTTATCAAACATACATTTGAAGATGAACAATACAATTATCAAATCTAATAATATATGGACATTACTGATTGTTTTGATTTCAGCTCGATCCTCCTTATATTCTTCCAATATAACGCTCAAAATCATGTATCTTCGTTGTTGGTTTTATTCGGATTATGTCACATGTTTTTCTTGCTTTTCACTACCTGAAAAATCAGAATTATATTTTATGTGTCTCATCGTCAGATGAACAAACTGATAGCTATATGTACATATAGTCTCTCTCTCTTTATGTTTAGTAACAGTGATAGCCAGTCTTTGACAACTTTTCACTAAGGAACATATATTTTTGTCATGTAATAGAATCAAGTGCAGATAAACTGATATTAGTTTCTATCACATCGATAATATTCTACGCTAAACTATATAATTTAGAAAGAATAGTTTTAAACCTTTTGATTAACACTACTCACTTATTTAGTATTGTAAATAATGATAATGTAAATGTTTAACGTATGTACTGTATACTATAAATAAATCTTATAACATTACTTCGCAAGATTCAAATAAATAAGTCAATTCACTTTTTCTTGAAAAATAAAAATAAATGGCTCCAAAACTATCAATTGAGATATTGAACTTTTGGATTGAGATCTGAAACCAGTATAGGCTGACTATTTATACACAGGGTGCATAAAAAATTCTATGCTGATAATAATCGATTAACCTTCAATAGACTTATTACAAGATGACCTTCTTATTCTCATTTATCAGTGTCTCATTCGCATAGAATTCACATTCTTGTCTTGAAGAATGATATATGCTGCTCAACCCGTACGTTTTGTACGCTGACTTTTTTGCATTTAAATATATGAAAGATGAAAACGTATCGTACATGTCGCCAACAGCCAAAATATCTTTAAACAACTATACTTAATAAACAAAAACGAATATCTCTTGGGATTTTTTTCAAAGGAGAAGAATAGTCATGTTGCTTCGATGCGGTTGTTGGAGCATGATCAACTTCTTTAACATTCAATCGATTGATAGAGACATTCTGAAAAATGATGATTGTATTATCCATCTGCAAATTTATCTGTGACAAAGTTTTCAGAAGTTGAAATTATATTAATGACTTCATATCGTGAGAAGATTTCGTATAAATGATTGACAAAAAAATGTCGTCAGTTAATAAAAACAATCCGTAAAATGCTATTTTTGATCTTATCAGTAGAGTTATCATACTGCAACTAAAACGTATTCGTTAAGTTTAAAAAAAGAACTACTTTACATTGTGAGATAACGTTCATCTGTATCTAATACTGTTGAGTGAGCACACCCGGACTTAGTTATTGTGCAGTGATTCTTAGGGTTTTGCGCGCAAGAAATACATGCATCTAATGGACCAACTTTGCATGTTTTCACATACGTTGGAACGTTCATATATACCTTGTATTCTGCTTTATGACGAGTTTCTATGGAGGTTTTAGGCTTCTAGAAATGGCGATCTGTAGAGGATTTTTTATTGTCAGGAGCGGAAAGCCACAGCCATTTTCAGATTTCTAGGAATAGACTCGAAAATAATATCCCTACACGTGCGATTCTATTATCAAAAGACATGCTGAACAAAATGTTCGAGTCAGGGGCGTAAGTCATGTACCAAAGCAAGGAGCATAATCCTAGTTTCCTGCTTTGATAACATAAAAAAATAAGCTTTTTAGAGGCAGGAGAGCGTAACTTCTTTTTTTCGTGTTTTGATCAGTAAAAGAAACGAAATTTTCAAAAGTAGAAAGGGGAGTGTAAATTTCTTTCTCTCTATTAAGTTTCGGAAGCAGGGGAAGCGTTACGACTCATGCACCTTCCCCCTATTTATGCTTCTGGTTCGAGCAATACGGGTTGATGAATTTTCAGCACGAAATGTTTAGCACTAGAAATAGTCAGCATGCAAACGTCCGTCATGAAAAATACACCATGAGACTCTTGTTGTGAGTAACACTATGGCTGTAGATGTGAATGCAAGTTGGCCTGTTACTGAACATCCTTCTCAACGTATGGATTCGTGAAGTGTATTTTTAACTCATTTTCGTTCATATCCATACCAAGATTTACACTCAGACTGCCATTGTAACTGCGCAAAAATCTTATTCCCGTCCATGACTTCACCCACATTTACATTTATTACCTCACCTGTACCTACCAACATCCACAGCCATACTCTCACCCGCACTAAGAAACTCTCATGGCGTGGTTTTTCATGATGAACCTTCGTGTGCTGAAAATTCCTGTTCCCGAGTAATACATACCTTGCTTTATGATGAAATGAAAAGTAATCAAACTTGCTTAGTCTAGTTATTTGTCTTCTTATGTTGACAATAACAGCAAATCTTATCAACGTGCACATGTTTCTTACACAACTACATGTAACGACTACTACTGATAAGATCTTATTCTTCACATAGGCCAAGTAAAAAGTGCAAATACATAAACGATCAAATATAAATTTTAGTATTTCTGTTTGCATAAACTTTTCTATTAAGCTTGATTAGAGATTTTTATAAGTATATATAGTTTTTCAATATAGAATAACTGTACTCTATTTTTTTCTTCTAGAAAATAATGTTGGAAGCTACGCAAGTAAGCAAAAAATGAGTGAAGACGGTCCACATGACTAAACCAAAATGTCCACATTACACATCAGGTCTATTCCAAAATCTCCTCCACAATCGTCATGATTAGTCATCTTTGGAAAAATATTCTTCAAATAGGTCTAGACCCCTCCAGAATGTCTTTGAACCCTATCATGTCTAGTCCGATTTGTCCTTTGAACACACCCAGAAAAAGAAAATAAAAGATAAATTTGAACACTTAAACTGACAGTATTCAAAACCGAATGAGCATCTTGACGGCAAACTAGGACAATAAGATAGACTAACGTCATTTTATACAATCTAAATCACAGATAAACTCTCATCCTTTCACGAGACAACTAAAAATCAGTCGATATCAAATGATTTTGACTAGTCTCAAACATCTTTAATAGTAACCAGGACTAGTGTAAAGTGTAATCTGCGATCATTATAAACTAGCCTTTTTTAAAAAATATTGCTACGTCCATTGGACATGACACACTCTGTTTTCTCCCTCATACATTTGTTTCACATTTATATTCCTTTCATATATTTCTTCCTTCAAACATGTATACATCCTTTCCCATCTTCCATACATTTTGTTTGTTTTGCTTCACCTCCACATTCTTTCTCTTCTTTTTTGAAAATATATATAGCTGAGGGAGGCGCGAACACGAGTACAAAATATATCAACAAAAACAAAGGTTCTTCAGAACGCTAACACATGTTTCAGTGTATCATGTACTGCTATATACCCTCATACACAAGTGCATGTGTGTACACTGTCACTAATTCATGTACATTCAAAAAACTTCGGATTCTAGAATTCATGTACTGGCATGTACCAGAGTTGCAATTGGTCTGATTCTTTCGGACCGGAGCGGCCAATTCACTGCCGGCCTCACCTTTCTATAAGACCGGCAAGAAAACGGTGAAAACCAGCCTCTCAAAACTGATAACTTTCCTGGTGTATGACTGGTACATCTTATGCATCAATTGAATGATTCCTTCACTGTAGAAAGAGTATTTTACGTCAGTTTAACGCAGATATACACTATCAAGTTTTTAATAGAACAGTTTTTTTTGTGGTCTATCATATTTTGGGCGCTAATATTAAAGATGAAGAAAGATTTTCTTTAATATGGTTTGACTAGAAATTCAGGAAAATTAATACTGATCTTTAATTAACTATATTCTGTCTAGCTTTTTCCCCAGTGCCGATATGATTTCTTTATAAATGTCAAGTTAGATCTATTTTTTATTTGAAATAACTAATCGATATAACTAAACATGTCTCAATCCATCAAGCGGACGCTACTACAGAATAATCGCTGCACTAAAATAAAAAAGTAGAAATTTTCATATTAACATTTATGAACAAGGTTTATTGACACAAATATTTTCACAGTTATATAACAGCAGTCACTGACACGATCTTGGGAACAGGTCAAATTCTTGCTAACATGTTATAATGAAAGCACGCAATAGAAAGTACTAACTTTTGAGATTTTGTAATGAGTGAGTCAAAAATAGACGAGAAGAAAATGAGCTCAAAATTTTATAATGGAAAACCTATTTAGTAAATCTATACTATCTTTAAATGTCTAGAAATTTTTGTGTGAATAGAGAAATTTACTCAACGAACTTTGAGGATGTCACTCTGTGATGGAAATATTAGTGAACGTGTAGAGCTGAGATTTCAATGGTGATTGAGAACTTATCAGTTGAAAACTTAAAAACTCGTATTTCAACATGACTAACATCATCAAAATTGTTAAAAATGAGCAAAATAGACAAGTTTTAGCAACTTAAGAGATTTTTCAAAATGAAAAGAAGATCGGAAAAAAACAGTGAGGACCGGCCAGGCCAGTACCAGTCTATCGATCCGATTCCAAGTCTAGAATTTACTAGTGCATGCACAAATACCAATTTGTGTGTGAGTATGAATACAACTTGTATAGATATTTTCTTTGAAAAAACTCCGAACAGATGCATGTTCAGATGTACTCATCTATGAATATATGAGGACTACCACGATCTCCATCTTTCCACCCTCACCATCACTCAGATAATGCCCCTCGGATCCGCTATCCATATTTTCGCCCTCATCCTCATGGAAGAGACAGGTGTGTGAGCATTTTCGCTCTTACCCTAAAAAATTTCATTCAGACCATCATAAGTCACGGTAGACCCTGATAAATTCTAGCGTACAAAGATGAATAAAATTGAACTATTTTCTAACCCACTGTTTTTGAATCACTTTGTAATTCATTTAAGGTATCCAGTGATCAACTGTATACATATACTCACGCCTTGCGAATACCATAGGTAAAACTTCGATAAAACATGTATCTGTATCCACACAACTGTACATGTACCGGCACATGATAGTACATGCCAGTACCTAAATTTTAGAATTCTAGCTTTTTTGAAAGTACACGTGCTTTTATGGCACTAGGCAATGTACTCATACTCCCGCAGCTATGATATAGAGAGTAACTTTTATTATTGGATCATCATCTGGTTGAGAATAAAGGAAGATTCATCACAAATATAACGCTTACCTTAGTCCAAATCAATCTAGAAAACTCTAAATAATCCACTTTCTTTAAACTATATCTTGGCAGTTCATTTAAATTGATCGATGACGAAAAGTAGAAGAAGTACAATGCAAGTAAAAACTTTTCAATGTCTTTATAATTCGTTAAAAACAATCACTCATCCTACCGATTCACTGACCCTTTTCTAAAAGAGAATTAACTATGATTATCATTGAAAATAATTTCGATTTTGGTTATACAATATTTCATAATCTTCTTGATCGCATGAAAGCTCGGAAACAAGCGTCCACTCTTTAACGATGATCGTTTTATAAAAATATTCTTGTCTGTAATTCATATATAAATGACAACTGTCATTTTAACTCATTTCTTCAAAGAATAAATCTTATTTATTATATCCATGTTAAGGATCACTACTAGGCAGAAATTTGCACACAAAAATTTCAAAATAGTATTCTTAAAGTACTATATCAAATAATATTCCTTCTAAATATGGAATGTGATTTCTTATATTAAAGTATATAAACCACTGTAGTCAGTCTCAATATCTCGATACAAGCATAGCTAGTGTATCATTTAATATTACTGTTTATTTTTCTGACAGAAATGGCTCTATGATATTGTGAAGTGTATGACATAATGTTGTCTAAAACAGCTTTTCTTCGTTATGTATAAAAATGTTGAATTCGATGTATTTTCGGCAGTTGTTAGATAAATATCTTGGGTAGTTCTCTACAAACGCTTACAAAAACCTATTTGCTTTGAATCCATTGAGGGTCTTCTAGTCGATCAATATCACCGATCCGAATCAGTACTGCTGACTGATCATTATAATGCTCATGTACACCTCTAAAATGATATGATACAATCACTTTATATTTTGATCAGAATCCAACATCAATTTTGACAACAAATTCATATTTTTCTTAACAAACAAACTTGAGAAAACATATACAATTAGAAAAAGAGACGAGTGCGCAAATACCGGTACAAATTATACTCTAAAATGCACACCATCATTATAACGGCAGTGTTCATACCTACCTTTGATATTGCCATTCATTTTATCTCAGTTTTCATCTTTATTCATGACGTGAACATCGGAAATATCCATCTGGTATCGTGTCGACTCTACGTAACGCTGTTCTTTTGTCAAACGTCTCACTGAAACCCCAACTCCTGATTTCTTTCTTAACTCTGCTTGAACTCTGTCTCCGTCTCTGTCTCTTTAGGATACATGTCCAACTCCGATTCTGCTATATCGGAACCGTTTGAATACAAATGTGCCAGTAGTATTAATGACTTGCAGATTTATCGTTCTTTCAAAAAAAAAACCTTTAATAAACTTGAAATACTAGTTCAACAAAGCAAAGTTGCATTGCATACGTATGCATCCCTGTTTTTACTGTTGACTTTTTTCATTGTTTTCTGATAGAACATGAAATCAAGAGAACTTAAATGGGAGTTGGAAAAAAAAGAGATCAAATCCAACTCCAACTCTGTTTTACAATATTTTAGCTCTACTTCAACTCTAATGTAAAATTGCGTCAACTCTTGAGTTAATTCTAACTCGAAGTGGAAATTTATTTTCATCTGGCTAATATACAAATGATCTTTTGGTGAGCTTCCCTATTATACATACTACTGATTCAAAAAAGTTAGAATTTAAGAACTTATAATCATGTACTGTGATACATGTACTCTGATCGTAGCTTGTATTGGGTAGAAATGTCGTGTGTGTGCATTTTTCTATTTATTCACATTTCGCCCTTACCCTCACTGTTAGATGCGCCATCTATGTGTTCGTGTTTCGCTCTCATTTCTATCCTCAACTTTCATGGCTCAATACATAATACGATGACAGTATATGACAATAGAAAGTTATAAATTCTTAAATTCTAATTTTTTTGGTTCAATATATATCGTAGTGCTAGTGTATGAATGATTGATGGACGTATCGTGTAAATAACAGTATAAATTGTATTTATATTTGCGCATTTCTGAGAACAAACACGAGTCTATGCGGAGAAAAATGCAGAACATTGACTTATTGATTTAAAATTGCTTAAAAATGCGATTAAGATAGAATTATGTTAGAGTAAAAGTCAATGGGATTTATGAGAATGCCTGTGAAGACACTGATGATTTTTTTATTTTTCAATCAATAGTTTTACGCATTATTCTCAAATATACTGTTTCATGTAATATCCATTAACTGTAATAACGAATCTCTGTGATCTCTAATTAAATTACTTGCAACATAGCTTTGTATATTAAACTAAAAATCATTGACTTTTTTCGTTAGTTAGAAAAGTATTATAGAATGCGTGCCGTTACGTGTTTTCCCGAATAAACTTAATTACAATACGGATGTCGTGTAGACTTATTTTAGCTGTAGAAAACCAACTATTGATAATTCTGCTACAAATTCTCGCTCAACTTTAACATACTTTCAAGAAGTCTATCATGTAACCGTTTATTTGTTCGTCAGTGTTGCTTCAATCAGCTGCCCACGATTGGCCGATCTTGTGTTCAGCTTTAATGCATCACTCAATAGTTTATATACAAGAACGACGACTGTACTTCGTTATAAGTGTTCACAAATGATCATTGTGTATTTTGAATTATGTTTTATTATTGATATTTACGGAACATCATCAACAGAAATGCACATACAATAAAACTTCTGTAAATAGGCATCTCTGTATTGTCAACTCTATAAGTGCTTTCTTTTCATCTAATCTATGATGAAAACGAACTATCAAAAGTGAATACTCGCATGAATATACTGTACTTTTTTGATTCGTCAAACTGAGACTTGTTAAAACGAATTGACTCGATTTTTATAACTGATAACTCTTAAGAGAGGGTCCATGAAAATACCACCAATTTTTTCTATCATGGGCATTTGACAAATTTTAAAAGTACGATATTTTGGTACCAAAT
>JAJEKB010019405.1:33638-59395 GCA_022393335.1 Macrotrachela quadricornifera
ATTTGGTACCAAAATATCGTACTTTTAAAATTTGTCAAATGCCCATGTTGGTGGTGGGCTCATGGACTCTCTCTTAAGGATAGAGAATATTAGCAAAGAATAAACAATGATACTTAGAAATGAAAACTATATCAGTGGTAGAATTTAATAAAAAACAGTTCGTAACTGATCAAAAGATTGAGTATATCTACAAAGTTGAATTTGTTTATGTTAAAAAGGAATTTTGACTACATACACTGATCAGTAAATTCAAATCGAACATATTTAATTTTTTACATGATGAATATACGATCGATTACAACCATATAACTCATTTTTTTGAAAACTGGTCGAATTTAAAGAATTTAAACTAGTTATGATATGGAATATTCGTGAGCTGTTTCATTTTGAAAATAATCTAGGTAAAGGAACCATAATATTCTTGGATAGACGAAAAACAGATGTTATGAAAAATATTGATTGCGCTCCAAAAATGTACACTTCTATGTAGTAATCATCGTTAGATGGTCAGTTAAACATTTAAACTTTGTACCGTCTTTAACAGTAGACCCCAACTTTGAATTTCTTGTCCTCGATTAAATCTAATCAAATTTATAACAGATATCGGATCACATTCAGTCATTGGGAATGTCATATTTTCTAATTGTAAACTCTGACTTGCTTGAATCAAACGGAGAGACAAACTTTAATGACTTTCTAAGCGTGATATTCATCGCTAGGCAATCGTTTCTTTAAGAAAACAATCAGATGTCGTTCATATGCTTCAGTTTATTTAGCAAGTTTAGTAGCGTTATCAGGTGGTGATCACTCTAAACCACAATTACTTAAAAAAAGGATATCTTTTTCAAAACTATGAAATTCCAGACAACTTCGTGAAATTTTGAGAATGGCACAGCTACATATTTATTTCTGCTTACCCTACAACATACAAATAACGGCATAATAGTATTCGTTAATCCCTAGCTGAACAGGTCCTGATACGTTAAACGTTCAAAAAAGGATTATTTTGGTTTAAGAATCGAATTATTTGACATATTTTCAAATTTTATATCAAAAACTAGTCGTTCGTCGGCCTTCCTCCGGTTGGCTATTCACGACTAGTCTGTTCCACATTTAACGCCGCTACATTGTTAAACATGGTTTCACAACCCTGTACCATCCTTAGGTTAGGATTAAAATAACAAGAAGTCCATAAAAAAAACTAAAATATACATCAAAAAAGTTTTTATTGACTTCGAATTCTTGCTTTTCATGCTCGATAATGCTTAGTCACGTTTTATATGAAACTGTGATATATTAATTACTTTCTAATTAATAACTATCACTATTGAAAAACTAACCTCAGATTTGAAATCCTCATAGCCAATTGTCTTTAGTGCATTTTTACTTGAGACAGTTCATAATATTTATTATTAATTATTTGGCAAATCAACTCAATTTTGACTTATCGACTTTCGATTATCTTGGATCAAACTTTTAAAGAAAAATAATGAAACAAATTATCAATTGTTTATTAACTTATTATTAGTCGCAAATTTGACTCCAGTTTCGAATTTTCTATCCTCAATTATCCTTATCAAAGTTTTTTACATCAATCTAGCCGGTACTTTTTTCCAATCGGATTCCATACAGAAAGATACAAACAAACCTTAGAAGGAAGCATACTCCTTCAATTCAGGAAACAAATCGTTATTTTCTTAAGAGAATACTCTCTGCAGTCAAAAACTCATTTCAAAAAATTCTACAAAAATTAGTGATACCAGTCTATATCTCGACTTCGAAAACCTTCGGTCAATAATTTCAGCGAAGATTAACACTTATCTCTATTATTACAACGTATGCTCTATTCTGATAAGATTCAGCTAACAAACGCCTAGAAATTAGGGAAATCAAGCATATCTTTAACACGTGTACATCCGTTTTCTGAAAGACAATGGAACAGCTGGTTAATATTCTCAAGAGTTATCGTGTAAACAGCTGGCTGGACACACTAACCGATTGTACAGTGTATTCGTTTTTTAAGTACACAACAACACGTTCTTATTAAAAAACGCCATTTTCACTAAAAGCGAGTCATTTCAAAAATTCTTCAAAACTACAGTTTTTCAACCGATTCCTCGATTCCAAAAACCTTTGATCAAACATTAACCATTAACTTTTTCTAAGGGTATGTTTTTTTATCTTTGACTCTGAAAGACATGTACATAAATACATACAAATGCATTTTTATTCCAATTGATCCTCCGTTTTTGACAAAATGTAATAGAAAACTGGCATAGTTAGCACAAACTTTGACCTACTACTGAATTTCAATTGATTTGAGTTACGAACTTTAAATATAAATTTCTGCAATACATTTGATCGTGATGAGCTACATTGACATGATATTTCTGGAAAAAGTGTGTAGTTTGTACCCGCCGATCCGGATAGGAGATACCCCTGGATACTCACTAAAAAACTACGAAGACTTGTCCTATAGGTAGTACCAGTGCCAGTTAATTAGGTATCAGTCGGACTGCATATCCACCTCGACTGAATATATACTTAACGTGTTTAAGAGTACCGGTCTCACATGAGTATTATGTCTAATGCTAACACGTATGACCTTTATTCTAAAGACTATCTAAGAGAACGCTCAGTACCTTTTTAATGCCAATTCAGTGATAACATTAGAAATTTCCAAGATATTATTCAGGAATATAGTCACTAACTCTTCAACGAATATTTTTCAAATATCGTCAATCAGTTAGTAACGCTATCTCTAGCTAGTATTTAAAAAGTTTACTAAGAACACTGCTGAAGAGCTTTAGAAAAGTTACGGATGGTATCACTAGATCGCCATTCAAAAAACACTAAAGATATCTACAGATGGCTCACAAACAGCTATTAAGGGTACCGCAAGATGCTCTTAAAAAGATACCAAGAGTACCACTAGATAGTTCCTGAAAATAACTATATATTGAGATCATTTACTTCATCTATATACTGCCTTGGTACAATTTGGTTGATCAAAAGACCGATGCTGAAAAAACATGTGAAAGGTGAAAAGCTCGATAATGAAAATAATCTAATTAGCTGATCTTGACCTCCTTAAATCTGATTGGCCGATATTCTAAGCTAAAATTACCTTATTGGACGAAACTGTGGCTCATAATAATCTGATTGGCTGTAATTATATCTATTAGAAACTTGGGCTCGATGCTTGTTAATTATGGGTTATACAGAAAGAATTTATGTACAATCGTTGTTTTTTTGACCTTTCTTCCGATTGGCTTCCGCCAGCAGACAAATTTAAAGCATCTTTCAAGCTGCGTATAATTCTTTCTTTCAAAAAAGGAATTATAAAAAAAGTTTTGTAAAAAAAACCCGCGTCTTGATTGGAAACAAATAATTGAAACAAAATTTTCAAAAATAGGTTCCACAATTGAAATTCTTCAATGCAAAGTTCTTTAGCCGAATTTAATAAAAGTTTCTTTATTTTCTCATAGTCATTTTTTGATTGAAAAAAGCCGTTGTTTTCATAAAAAATTTTTTTTGCACGATCATGAAAGACTAATAATACCATCGGATTCCCTGACCCCAAAAACCTTCAGGTCAATTTTTTTTAAAAGAATACACTTTTTTTAAAAATGCCTTTTTTTCGTTAAAAATATTTTTTGTTGCAAGAACTTAAAAAACTAATGGTACCATTGGATTCCATGATCCCAAAAACCTTTAATTAAGATTTTGAGGAAATGTTAAAGGCTATTTTTACTGATCTAGCTGTTTGCTGTTTTCTGATGGGTTAGGACAGACAGACAAACTTTAAGCATTTTAACTGGCGTATTTAAACGCCATATAACCCTTTCTTTCAGAAAAGGGAATAATAGTTCTTGTATGAAATGATGCAGAATTAAATGCTCTTTCTAATGAAGAACAATTGAGCTTTCAATATTTTCAAAAACTTATCTATTTTGATCAAATATTGAACCAATCTGAATATACTTAAAATGTATCAAAAACCCTGTAAGACCTATATGATCTTTCACAATATTTTCCCTTGAAAACAAGCTTCAATATGCACAGTCTTACTTGAATTTGTTTTAACTAAACTCGTCCCACTTTTCTAGAAAGAATTGCCGATGAACCCTTGGGAGCCTATTTTCCATTGCTTATACGCCCCCGTCCTTTGAAAATTTGAAAGTAAATATCTGATATCTGATTTCTGATGGCTTCTTAGATTTAGAGGTACTGCAAAAATATATAGTGTAAATAAATATATGATATCTCGATCTTTTTTTAATTTTCTCAATTTTGCAATTTTGAAAACTTTAAAAAATTTTTAAACTTGAATATTTCGAAAAATTTCAAATTTCCAAATTTTAAAATATTTGACATAGAAGTTTTGAAAATTGGTACGAATTTCAAATTTGTCACTCCTTGAAATTAAGTTCATCTGAAAAAGTGTAAGTTATTCGTGAAAATGAAGACAGTCTTCATATTGCATAGTTGGTGAAAACCAACTTAAATTATAGTTAAAAATACTTTTTTCAATACTTTTTATGTAAAATAGAATAGATGTTTAACACTTTGAGGACTATTGTTCAACTAATGAACGAACGTTCTTTTAGATTGTATATTTAATATTGGCAGTGTGTATTGTGAATATTTTCATCAAAAATTCTAAAAAATCTTTCAAGTCATTTTTGATCCACCCGATAGGGGGTACGGCTGTGGTCAAAACTGGACTGAGAGCTATCACAAAATCAACCTTTGGAATATTACAAGTGATCATTCCTAACTTGATTCCAATGCAGAAAAGCGAAATATTTGGCTAACTGCGAAAGAGCACTATCTACGCTCCTTCTCCTAGAAGTAGCATCCCAAAACCTCTTCAAGCTTACTACCTTAGTGGTTCCATTAAGGTTACAATTCTTCTATAGATGTAGGCACAACAGTATCTCCTATATTATAGAGCAGACCGCATTTTGGTAACTTTTTTGCGTTCACGAGTTATTGAAGTATTTAGGAGCTTTAAAAAAATGTGTACTTTATAAAGTACACTGGTCCTCAAAGGGAGTATTGATGCTAATTTAAAATAGTTAGATAAAACAATCTCATTTCTTTTCCTTATAAAAAAAAGAAAAACGAACGACTTGAAAATATTAAAAATAAGTTCGAACTCATCACCAAATGAATTAATTATCTAATGATTAGTTATGATTTTTCTTTTCAAGAACAACAGAATTTCAATTATATTTGAAATATACGGATAATATTGATTAGTATTAAATATTACAAGAGAAAAAAAAACAAAATCTAGATACGACATACAAATTATATACAATATTTCATTTTTCAAGTGAAAATTGACAAAAGATGGATACATTTTAATTTAAAATATTTTTTTATGAATATTTTGAAAATTTATTTTGTTATTTCAAAATAAAGTTTGTTCGTGTTAGTAACGATGATGTAAAAGCAATATTGTACGTTTTTACACATGTGTTGTTTTTAAATATTGATTTGTTATTGTCCAACATTTACACTGGTTTTCATCATTCTATAGAAAAAGTTAGATAGACAATTATAAATTTAAAATCTTTTTTCTATTTAGATTTTATGAAATTAACCCTTAAATAATAAATTTCTGTGGATTTTTCTGAATGAGTTATAGATGTTTTATAAGATTTTAAAAGAGAATACTTCAAATTAAATTTCTATTCGAAGAAAGATCTCATAATACTTCTAATGTACCACAAATTTTAGTCAAATAGATTTTTCTTAGATAAAAGTATTCTTAAGAATAAAAAGGAAAAAAATTAATACTAAATTTCAGTTTATTGAAAGAATTCAAAGACCTTTCTATGAAAATAGATACATATCAAAATTATTTCCTTCAAATAATTCTTTTAATATCTTATAATGAATTGAAAAATTTCGAGGGAACATTCCCAAATAACCTCCTTCGTTTTTCTTAATATTATGTCTATATGTAAAAAACCATTCGATTAGAATGATCACTAAATAGTTTATATTCTTGTTGATATTTAGTCAATGTATTGAACTTTTCAATAGTGTCAAACCTGAAAGTTGAATTCAATTATTTAATAATTGAAGTTTCAACTATTCAGATATTCAATTATTCAATTATTGAATACTTGAAAGTTCAATTATTTAGATATTCAAATGTTCGTCTTGGATAACACCTATAGTAAGCTCCATGCGTTGTGTGTATTCACGAAAGTATTCCTGCTTTCGAGCACCCTTAGCTGACAACGAGAGAGTATCTAAATTCATTATTCAATAATTGAATTCAAGTTTCAGGTTTGAAATATATGAAAAAGACATACTGTAAATTTCTGCTATTTTGGTTTTGATGTCTTTCAAAAAAAATAAAGTTTGACATCTTGCTTCTGGTGAGACGTTTCGAACTGGTTTTTTACAAGCTATGTAGAAAATTATATGTGGTTTGATCACACACACAAATCACTGTCATGCTTCATTGTTATTATTTACCACTAGCAAAAAGAACAAATTTTTACATTTTTTTTTTCAAAATTGTCTATGTCAATTGTTCCAACGTCTTATCATATTATATATTCCTGTTCACAAATAATTAAGACAAAATCGGCTACGATAGATAGAGTTTTTCACGAGCTATAAAAATATATACAAAAGTCTTTTAAAACAGTTTATTCTTAGTTAGCAAAATTTTTTGAAACTATAAAATTTATTGTTGAAGAAAGTTTCACAATTTATATTACTTAGGGTGATCCAAAAGTAGTGACGGAGGTACATTTTTTTATACAAAACCTTTAAAAAAAGTTGCTTTTTTTTATGAAAAAATAGTGTCTTTCGCTTTATTTTTCTATACTATTGGATTAATGTTCAACTAAGATCACAACAAGAAAATTTCTATACGAGCTATTTTTGTTGAAACTAGCTGGTAGCATTAGATCATAATGGTTGTGACACTTTTGCATTTCACTTTATTATCACTTACCATATTATATTAAAAACACAAAATATATCACAAGATGTAGCATGAAAAGCTCTACAGTTTATATAGAACCACTTATTTCGTAGTTGTACTTTTTCGTTTTCAAAATGGAGAAAACTTCGAGATAGCAAATTTCGACGTTGCAAAACCAAGATTGTTTTTTTCAGTAAAAGATGATTGGTTTTTTCTATTTCATCTTGCTACTACCTGGTATGTTTTATTTTAAAACAAATTTCACCGCAAGATATAGCGTGAAAAGCTCTACAATTTACAAAGAACTATTCCGAAAAGATGAGATAGAAAAAAACCAAAGTTCTCTTTTACCAAAAAACAATCTCATTTCCGCAACGTCGAAATTTGATAACTCGGAATTTTGGCTATTTTGAAAACAAAAAGTGTCACTACGAAGTACGTGGTTCATTATAGATTGTAGAGCTTTTCACGTTGCATCTTGTGATATATTTTGCTTTTTTAATATAACACATAAAGTGACATTAAAATGAAATGCAAAGGTATAACATCTTTTATACCATATCCATTATGATCTGATGCTATCAGCTAGTCTCAACAAAAATAACTCTTATAAAAATTTTCTTATTATGATCTTGGTTGAATAATGATCCAATAGTATAGAAAAATAGAGCGAAAGATGCTTTACCTTTCCATAAAAAAGGAAAACTTCTTTAAGCTTTCTATAAGAAAAAAAAGTACCTCCGCCACTACTTTTGGATTACCTTAAGTAATACGCTTTTCAAAAACTGAATCTTGAGAAAGAAAACTTCATTTTAACTGAAGTTTTTTCTTTTAAATGATCTTTAAGAAGTTATACAGTATAGGGGTCATTTCAGTTCACAAGTGCATGTTTTTGTTGAGATATGTATTGTATTTGCTGTTAAAAACGTTTACAGTCTACTTTTTAGAATATTTATTAAAATCAAATGAATTTTGCTATTAATGTACGACGAGAAGTCTCCGAAGTATGTATTTTCAAAAGTAGAAACTACACTCTATCTAACAAAAAATAAATAACTTTCTATCATCCTCCATTTAAGTACAACATAGCCCGATATTTGCTCAAGAATTTTTCCAACATTTATTAACTGTGTCAATCAATGAGAAAATAAATATGGATTAGAATATTAATTAATATTCTTTTGTCGAGAATTTTTGATAGAAAATATTTTCAAAAGCTTTAATGAGTTAAAATAATGAAAAGAAAAAAAGAAGATATTTAAATAAAGAAATTACCTGTATTTTTATTGCTGTAAAATATTTATTAACAATAAAATAATATGTACGACAAATACTATCAATAAATAACATCATAGATAAAAATAGTGTAGGAACTGCAACACAAATCATCATAATGCCAATTAAAAAAATGCAAGGCATGATTGTATCGTTTAACCTATATTCCTATATTAAAAAATAAATTTTTATAAGATTTATTTTAAAATAAATTTTATTGAAGTATTTTTTTGACAATTACGAAGACTTTTTTATTGTTATTATTTTTCTTTGAGTTTCATTATCTTTCTTACATAATCTATTGAATAATTAAACATCGATTGCCTTATTTTTTTTCTCACTTCAATTTCAATACAAGTTAATAAATTTATCAATAATTTCCTCATTTATTTTATTTCTATCGAATTCTATATTGACTATACTCTAAATAAAAAATATTTCTATTATGTACATTAAATTGGATATATACAATTAAAATAATCTTCATTCAATCTTGTTAATTGTATTATTAATATAATTATTGTTAATCAGTATGAATATATTTTTTTAGTTTTTAAATAAGACAATTTAAATAATAATAAAAAGCAAAATACCGACAGTTATTAGTAGTTTCGTTATGTTCTTATTACTTCTTCGAGAATAAATATTATAAAATTTCATATACGCATGTATTCGTTGATGATAAAAATCTTGTTTATTGAACTAGTTATTCAATTAAACAGAATATTTATTTAATTGAAAAAAAGGTTCTACTCTGAGTAGAATAAACGTTGTTATAATTATATATATATTACTCATCTACAACAATCATCTCGTTAACTTCTTCAGTGTATTATCAAAATAAATGTCATTCTATAGTCCTTTTGTTCTCAAATTCAGTTTTAAATTTTGACTTTCTTTTTTTAACTCGTCGTACTTTTCATATTTCCTATTTTTCATATGCAATATTGCTTATACAAAGTAGCTATAATTTGTCAATATCAATTTAATTAATTATTGTTAATAGGCGTGTTCCACTCGAAAGTTGGTCTAGGCTAACTTTTTCCGGTGTTAACCAAATGTAACGCTATTTGGAACTTAAGGGTTTTAGACCATGCTCTTTCTTATGTCTAGCGGACATTTTTGCCTAAAATACTCGGAAGTACGTTTTCTAGAAAACCATGGTTTTTCGACCTACTGATCGAAAAGAATATTTTCTGCAAAACTAAGAAACAATGGAACATTTCTATTTACATGGCTGTATTCAGCAAAGAACAGACTACATTTTGAAAAAAAAGATGAGCCTCCAGCTCTGAATTTACTTTCCTAATTTTTTTTGGAAATTCTAAAATTTGTCCCTTTTTTAAAATTTAAATAACTCAACATTGGAAAGTGATAGAGACCTCAGCCAAACGCCATTCGATAGAGAATCGAAAACTAAACAAGAAGAGATAATTAAGGAAATCCTAAAGCGATTTTTATTACCTGAAATTTTCTCAAAACCCTTTTTCGATATATTGAACAAAGTTTGATATCCCTGTAAAACCTCGAGATTCTAGCAGAATCATTCAAATCAGGCGTCCTTAGATCAGCAATGTCGAGAGGCAGATGTGGAAAAAGTTCTGTCTGTTATAGATAAGAGTAGACCACTAAATACTAGTTTTATTTTTACTGCAAGTTTTCAAGGTTCCGACCGAAGGTGAATTACGGATTTGCCGCAGGAACTAACTTTAAAAATGTTTTTGCAGCTAGTCTTGAGTGTGTGAGCATTTAAGCATCATTAGTTATGTTTCCCAAAAGCTTTTTAGAGAAATTCTAGACATAATGTTTTCTTTACTGTCATTCTGCAATAGAGAAATCTGCAGTAAAAATAAAACCAGTATTTAATGGTCTACTCTTATCTGTAGAAGATACAAATTTTTCCACATCTGCATCTCGATATTGCTGATCTAATGACGCTTGATTTGAATGATTCTGCTAGAATCTCGAGGTTTTACAGAGATATCAAACTTTGTTCAATATATCGAAAAAGGGTTTTGAGAAAATTTCAGGTAATAAAAATCGCTTTAGGATTTCCTTAATTATCTCTTCTTGTTTAGTTTTCGATTCTCTATCGAATAGCGTTTAGCTGAGGTCTTTATCACTTTCCAATGTTGAGTTATTTAAATTTTAAAAAAGGTACAAATTTTAGAATTTCCAAAAAAATTAGAAAAGTAAATTCAGAGGCGGAGACTCATCTTTTTTTCAAAATGTAGTCTGTTCTTTGCTGAATACAGCCATATAAATAGAAATGTTCCATTGTTTCTTAGTTTTGCAGAAAAAAATATTCTTTTCGATCAGTGGGTCGAAAAACCATGGTTAGACACAAGGATGATGATGAATATCAAGGAATATCAATAAAAATAATCTAAAAAATGATTGAATATGCCCATAAATATTGTAATATACCTATTAACGATGATCCACTTTTAGAAGGATCTATAAATAATATAAAGAATGCAAAGGACTACAAAGGAGCTTATGAAGAAGAAACTGATGATATTATAATAGAAGTAGATGATAAGAATGAATAATTTTCATTAGGACTACTGAACTTGACGATTAGAATGTTTAATAGATATTTGAAAAAATTACATCACAGTTAGTTTTTCTTACATTTTCTTTTAAACCCTTTCATACATTTGATTCAACAATCCATTATTCATATTATAAAATTATATGTCCTATAGTGTTCTTTATCAAACACCGAAGTATAGTGATGTAAACAATGAAAAATATTTGTAAGAGAGTTGATCAAGCAATCTTTTTCTTAATCTAAATTTGAGATTAAAGGACTATAAAAATTAATTAATAAACAATTATTATTACATGTAAAATCTTGATCTTGTCCATAAGATATTTCTATTTTAAAGGATAAATAAAATATTATTGAAACAATAGTCATCTATTTAAAAATAAATATAATTACTATTACTTACTAGATAGCTAATTCCACATTTCATAAGCATCAAAGATAAGCAAACACAATAAGTACTTATTAAAAAAATATCTACAAGTGATAATCCATTTAACGTTGTGGATTCATTTCCATTTTTAATTTTATTTCCCTTTAAATAGAAGAAAAAAAACCATAATTGATAGATAAATTATGAAGAAAATTTGTCAAGTATATTTTTTGTCTTATTTGATTTAAAAAGTTTTGTTTATATTACTAAATTCGATATTCAGATAAATTTAGAATTATTTTATGAAAATTTGTATAAGACAGAATTGTAAAAGAAAAAGAATATATTATATAAATGATAAAACAGACAATATATTTATTATTCTTTCACATTAGGAAATAGAATCTAACAGAATATTTAGATCTTTTTCTTTTGTTTAATAGACTAATATAAGTATATTTGTAGAATTAAAATCGATTTCAAGATAATTGATTAATAAGATTACATTTTATTTTATATTGAGAAGTTCAATTCTTTTTTTCTCTTCGGTCTATTATTTCGATTAATTTAAGGTTTTCCTCATAATCTATAAGGTAGATGAAATGACATATTTTCTTCTCTTTTCATGTTTACTGTATAAGATAACAATAGATATTTTTTATTATTACAAACATAGATCAATAATATATATTAACTACTAAAATTCAAGACATTTGGAAATTTTTTCCTTTAAAATCTAAACAGTTCTAATTGTACTTTATATTTTAATTCAAGAATGATTCTGTTCATATCTTTTCTGAAAATAAAGCAAAAATTGAATAAGATTTTAAATTCACTTACAATTTTACGATTATCAACTTGAGCAATCATTATTTAATAATTAATAATCAATTGAAATATCTAAAAAATGAAAATAAAACGATGATAAAAAAAACAACAACATAAAGTAATCGAACGCATTCTCCTTTATGTAATATGCAAAAATTTTCAAAATTTAAACTGAAGAATATAAAAGAGACAAAATTATTTGTTTTATTTGCAAAAAAATGTATACAAATAATGAATAAAAATAAAGATTCAAATTATTTATACACTTTTAGATTTTATTTTTATACAAACAATATTTGACAATTTTGTGTGATTTTAATGAATTATTTAAGATTTTTCAAATTGTTATTTTAATTTATACTTTAAAAACTATAGGAAAAATTAACTAAAACAAAATGATGAAAGACAACATATTGTAGAAAAATACCATTAGATTATGTATTAGAATATCAATACATTATTTTGTTATATAAAGTTTATGAGATTTACTCAAGTTTTACTATCAATCTATAAATAGTGTAGATCTTAAACATAATAAATTTTTTACATATTTTATTTGCACATGATATACAACCTATTCGAAATACTTCTATTATATATGAATTGTTGTTTTATTGAAAGAAAAAATAAAATATACTCAATATTTAATGAAGAGAAAGAAAAACGTTGAATAATTATCCGTGCAATAATAAACAAGGATCGCACTGGATGTCACTACAATCAATATAATCTCATGATTTTCTCATTTATTCCATCGATATACTGCGATTAGTGGATAAAAGTGAAAAAGTTCTGAATAGAAAATATTCAGTATAATATATCAATATATACTCAATCGAAATATATTTATATGAATAATATAAAAATAAAAATAAATATTATTAGTAAAATAAGTAATTTAATAAAGATATTAAATCATTTATCATTTATCATAATAAACAAATAATAAATTTTAATTAAAATAAATTTAAAATATTGATCTTCGAGATGAATTGAGACTAGAATTCAAATATACAAAGTTTTATTAGAATTTTTTTTAATGATTTATGAAATATTTCATATTTATATCAGAGTACATTTGAAAATATTTTATTTTCAACATTTCATTTTTTTCTTAAAATAGTTTTTTTTTTCTATAGAAAAATCGATTATCATTTGTCTGAAAATAGAATGATAAAAAGTAAATTTAATAATTTCTATTAATCAATACAAATATCATTAATTATTGACCATTTATAAATTGGTGGCGTAATCAGGAAATTTTCACAGAGGGGGCACACGGAGTGGGCAAGCCAGCGAAATAAAATTTTACAGGGGGACAACAACTGGTTTTTGGCTGGGTAAAAGACGTTTATAGGAGGAGGCAAAACCGTTTACAGAGGGGGCATTGGACCCCCTTGCTCCCCATCCCCCGGTGGTTACGCCACTATTATGAATTATAATAAATAGATTAAAAGTTGTTTTTTTCTATAAAAGTTCATTTATTGTTTTATTAAAATTATCTTAAGAACTTTATATTAATTGATAAGTTTTTTTGTATACTAAGAACTATTTCAAAAAAATAAACGTCAATATATTACAATATGAACTATGTCGATATTTATTAATATAACAGATTATTTTTTAATAATAACTAAGAACATAATCTATATATATATGTGTAGTCATATATGAAAATCTTATTTATTCTAAGAAGAATTATTCTTTCGATTCTGAATTTTTATATTTCACGTTCTTTTTTTTTAAATTTTATACATATTTGTTTTATAGAGTTAAATATTTTTTAATTCCATTTATCTTAAATAATATGAAAACAATCAAAGATGATCTTCAGTAATGGTTATCGTTTTATTATGATAAAAATTATTTTAATGTTAATATGTGTATTTATACAATCATGTATGTGTATGATATTATTTATTTCTATTCTATAGACAATGATTTACGATTTTGTAATATATAATACTATTTTAATATAATTACAGTATGATGATTATGACAATATTCTTAGATATTTTATCAGCCAAAAATTTGGATGATCTTCTCAATCCAATATTTATTAATATTTAGTAGTGGAAATTAAAATCGATTTTTAATAAATAATATATATATATATAAATAGAGTGTATTCGGAATATTTATGATAAATAATTGACCGAAATTATCATATAGATGAGAAATAAAATTTATTCAAAAGGTGACATTATATTCTAATAATAAATGAAGTATTCATCGATATACAGTGGTGTGCAAAAATAATTGCCGTTAGTATTTTACAAATTTACTCCACTAAACAGAACGAATATTGAAAGTTCTTTTATATATAGATAAAAGATACAACAGGATATACAAACATAATAATTATTAATTAGCTTTCTTTCTCCTTAGTTAAAAAATCAGAAAAGCATATAGCTTCATCGACGTTCTCAAATAAATTAAGGTCATTTTTTCCCATGTACATAAACTATGTTCCAGCCAAAATGGTATCTTTGAGAAAAAGTTAAAGAAGGGATCAACCTCGTTTTAAATCAAGATCCTGTAGCTAAAGTTTCAGCTCGATACGACGTTTATTAGCCTTTTAAGATAGGAAAGAAACCCTCGCAACTTGTGACCTCTCTTTCACGTTGAAGATGAATTTTGAGATTTGTGCATTTGGAACAAATTTCATCTAATAGTTGAGGTCTGTCAACCCTGAAAATCTCACGTCGTTCGAACAATTCGTTGTCGAGGTAGTGTGAAAATCGGGTTGGGACGCCTTTTTTGTTGGTCGTTCTATACACCGTAAAGTTCTATTTACTTCTAAGATCCCGTATGGTTGGAGCTCATTTGCATGTCGTTAGATACTATGAACTGCAGCTTTCGTAAAAAATATAATTCTCGCCACTCAGCGATTGTCCTAGCCTCAGAAGTGTAATTAGATCGCTTGCTATACTAGGAAAGCGGTAGAATCTAGAATTATGAGGTCTCCCACTTTACGAAACGTTACTTTTTGAGAAGTTTCACCCTCACTGCAATCTATAGTACATCCTTGATTACTGGTAAAAGTTTGAGAAGAATTCGTTTATGCGCTTGGCAGATATGGTTCGAGGAAATGTGTAATTGCAGCGGCAATTATTTTTGCACACCACTGTATATAATATTTCGTTTCGCTCTAACTTTAATTATAGCATCATCAATAAAAATGAAAAAGTATGTTGAATAATATAGAAGGAATTTTCGATTAAAAAAAAACAATAACTTAATAATAAATCATCACATTTTTCTATTTGAACAAGTTGACATAATTTCTACTATTCTCTTTTGTTATTTATTAATTTATCTATTTAATTGACTATTTGAAGAAATAAAAGTCTATCAAATAGAATATACACCTGAAAAGATTTACTTGATGTTAGATGCAATTGGGCAGGTTCGTTCCAGATCTGTATGCGAGAATTTCTATACATGTAGAACACTAAAATCCGATTCATTAAAAATTTTTAAACTCAAGCTGTAATCACTGTTTTCTACTGCAAAATATAAAAGAATACAAATAATTCTATGTGATATTACGATAGTAATAAATTAGTTTTATTTTTTAACAAACACTTTATTTCAAATTTGTTTAATAAACAAAGGAAGATAGACCAAAATGAAAATACATATCGTAGATTTCCATTTAACCGTTGTTTATCTGTTAATATTAAAATGATTAATCCTTAAGGGTAAGTGTCTGAGAAAACCAGACGATATAGGACACCGACGATAGAGTCACACCTCCGATTTGGCTAATTTTTTAATATATTGTTGGGGGTCTATAGTATAGTATACTCTAAGAATTTCAGCCTGATTGAATCATTTTTTCCTAGGCAAAAACTCAAAGTACGACCAGAATTTTCATAGTTTTTTCGATATGGCTTTTCAATGAGTTTTTCATTAATGAATATAAATTTTTTAGACTTCAGATTTTTTCTTTTTCTAACTATAACTATTGAGATATTATTCTTTTGCATACAAAGTTTCAAACGCTTCGGCCCATCTTCAAGGATTTTGGAAGCATTACGAGAAGAGCTGATGTTATAACAATATTAGTCAACCCATTTGATGCGGGAACAGTCAATCATTCTAATATTTCTAACACTAATAGAGCATATCAAGTAGTACTACTAAAATAATTTTCAGTCTTGTCTATTGAAAAAAGTAGTAACTTTTAGTAAAATTTACTAGTTTCTACTTTTCATGCTAGATATATAATTGGAGGAGTTTTTTCATGACTGAATGAGATAACATCAATTAGGAAGCTCTTTATATATAAATCTAATATTATTCTTTCAATTGCTGTTACCATTCTGAACCATTTTTAATAAAAATAAAAAAAAAGGATGCCATATTTACCAACTTTTTTCTCATTCATTTAAACAATTATAAATCTTGATTTTTTAGCTTTACTAGAATAGTATGAAAATATTTTATATATATCTGTAACTAATCATATCAATAAATGAACATTAGTTATTAACTCTGGTTCATTATATACAAGAAAATATTTTTTTAAAATAATTTGTGTTATTTTTAATTCCTTTTACTATGAAGAGTATGTAACATACCACTCGAAGATAAAAAGAGAAATTAATCGTGGTTTAGATTTTCTTTTTCAATGTCGTAGTTGATCTATGTGTGCGATATATCCATACATTTTTTTTTATTTTCTTGTGTTCTATTGGAATGTATTAGGAATATATGCGCACATTCTTGTTCTTTTCATACAGTGTATAAGATCATTTTCACTTTTTCTTATAGGTTTCTTGTATATACTAGTGCCGTCTCTTCATTCTTGAGAAAAAAATATATATATTAAGAGTGTTTCATAAGTTTCGACCCCTCCTATTTAAATTGACATTATCTGTATGAATACATATATTGATAGTTGGTTGAAATATACAGTTTTGTAGAGAATGAGAAGAGCCATTATCTGAAAAAAATGATGGAAACTTTGTTCTAGTTTTGAAAAGTTACG
Source organism: Macrotrachela quadricornifera (assembly GCA_022393335.1). Taxonomy (NCBI): domain Eukaryota; kingdom Metazoa; phylum Rotifera; class Eurotatoria; order Philodinida; family Philodinidae; genus Macrotrachela; species Macrotrachela quadricornifera. The sequence goes on from JAJEKB010019405.1 coordinate 50,617, forward strand.
ATCATTTTATTCATGATGACCAAGCATTTAACACATTGTGCTTTTGCAAAAACAGAAAAATTCTTTAATGCTTGAGTTATTTAAGTCGAGTGAAACATTGTTTGCGACATATTTTTACTAGATATTTTTATATGATTCGATAGAGTTCGACAAGTTCTACAAGAGTATAAGTAACAAAAAAATTCTGATGCTGTTTCCAATACAAAATTTAGAGGAAACCAGAAACACTAAAAAAAATCTTATATATCTTGGACTAAAGAGTATGCTTGTCTTTCGAAAACTTAACTGATCGACTGTTAATTTATGTTTCGAGATGCAGTGTCACATATTGAAACTGGAAATAACTCTTCCGACCTTCATGAGTAGACGAAACAGTCGATCAGCCGAAGTTATTGGAAGTTCAGCATACTCTCTCCAATGCAAGATATATGAAATTTTTATTACTCTTTCTGATTTTCTTCAAGTTTTGTATTGAAAACTCCATCAGAATCTTTTTGTTATTCATATTCTGGTAGGGCTCGTCGAGCTCTATCGAACTATATAAAAATACCTAGAAAACGATGTTTTTCTTTAGACGTTAGAAGCAGATCTTGTTTTTTGCCAAAACGCAATATGTCAAATGCTTAGTCATCATGAATGAAATGATCATAACTTTTCAACACCACGACACAATTTCAATCATTTTTTCTAGATGACAGCTCTTCTCATTCTCTAGGAAACTGTACATTTCAACCAACTATCTATATATGTATTCATACAAATAACGTCAATTGACATAGAAGGGTTGAAACTTATGAAACACCCTTTATGGTATCCTTTTTCCTTTATTTTTATTAAAACATGGTTCAGAATGGTTACAATAATTGAAAGAATAATACTGAGTTTATATATAAAGAGCTTCCTAATTGATATTATTTCATTTAGTTATGGACAAAACTCTTTTTTTTTAACATGTAAAGGTTATTGTTTCAAAAGGTTAACAAGTTATACAATCATTATAGACACAACATATTACGGTAGAGAAACGTCTGAATAGATAGAAGAAAAGAGAATGAAGAAGATAATAAATGAAAGGAGAGAAGAAAAAAAAGGAAGAAAGAAGAGGAAGAATCATAAAATAATGTATACGCATGTGCTTTCATTTACATTCATACTTATTAAATAATTGTTATTGGGAGAAAGAGAAGGATATTTATCCATTTCTTATGAGTGAACGCATCAAGATATATATATTCTTCTGTTTCTTTGTGGTGTTATTATATCTTTCTTCCACTTGTTTTTAATTTCTAAATCGCGTTATATATTTAGATTAAGTTGGATGTAATTATGGGGGGAAAAACTTCATTACAAAATATTCAATTATAGCAATCGACTTTTAAAAATACCATATTGTTTATTGTGATTGTTAAAGAAGGTAATAACATTGAATCTGATATGTTGTGCCCTTTCGGATAGTCTATTAGGGAACTTGCTGTTTTTTCGAAAACCCATTGATTTATAATAGTTCTTAGAAGGTGATATAGCGATTAAAAACGCTGACTATGTTTGTTGAAATACTAGCGCTTCGAGAGACCCTTCTAGGTATTTCATAAATTTTTTTCAATATTTGAAAATATAATCTCTTAATGTATATTCTCTAGATAGTATAAGGGTTGTATAATCATCCCAACCACCTAATCCATATACAAGCCGTAATCTCGATATAAAAGTATGTTCGATTTTTGCTTGTTGTTTTTCAGTATAATAAAACTATGCAAAACATTAGCCAAATGAAGTGAGGAAGGAAAAATGCACAGAATAGTTTTCTTCGTATTTTTGTTTCATTTTTTGGTATTTCAGAAAACAAATTTTTAGAGCACAATATGAATTTCTTGCTTTTTTTAATCTATTATCAATATGCTTACTCCATCCTAACTTTGTTCCAATATTTACCCCAAGATATTTGAAATTGCTCACCTATTCTACTCTTGCGTTTTTGTATTCAACTAAAGGTCTTGACGGAGAAACCGCGCTATGAATTAACATAATTTTTGTTTTTTCTATATTTACAGGTAGTATATGATCGTCTGAGAATTTTGCGAATATTATCATCGTCTTTCTTGCTTGTTCTTCTAAGTATGTTATATTTTCAGAGTTTCTTTTCCAGTGTACCTTTAATAACAAGAGTAAGATCATCTGCATACAAGTGAGAGACTATTTGCGGAAAATGAGGTGGCAAGTAAAAAAATATGTAAACGAAAAAGTAATGCTGCTAGTGTAGATCCTTGAGGGGCTCCAACATACATTTTGATAGATCTTGATTCTGCTTGGCTATGGCTTATGAACATTGATCTTTTTTTAACCAGTTAAACGTCCATCGTATTAAATTTTAAGGTATTTCAAGTCGCTGTCATATCTTAATTAAAGATGGATACTAGACTCTATCGAATGCTGTTTTGAAATCGATAAAGATCGCCAATGCAGGATGGTTAGGAGCCGCTACTGTTGGACGTAAATCTTCTATGAGTGATACGATTCTTGTTTGTAGTCTTCTATGTACAGTGAATCTTGATAGTTCATCCGTATGAATCCCTTTTTCATCACACCATTTTTCAATTCTTTCAGCTATAATTCTTTTCAACCATTTTCCTAGGTTTGGAAGAAGAGAAATTGATTGAAGGCGGTCTTTCGTGGGATACATACCATCTTTAGTTAAGCAAATTCTTTTAGCTTGTTTGCTCTTATTAAAGAAAGTTCCATTCTCAACGCCTTTATTAAATAAAACGATTATTAGATTTAAATATTCACTTGGAACATTTTTTAAGAGGTATGCAGATGTATTTGTACTATCTAGTGATTTTTTTGATGTGAAGTTTTCCCAATGTCTTAGTACTTCTTCATTTTTAATATTTTCTATCTCTTTCTAGGCATTTATACATTCAATATGGTATGAATTATTTGTATCATGTATTGATACTTCAAAGTATTTTTCATAATGATCAGCTAACACATTGGCAATTTCTTGATTATTTTTTATTATTCCATTTGGTAATATCAGACCTTTGAATGATGGAGAATATGGACAAAAAATATTTTTTACATGTGACCATATATGGCTGTTGGTTTTCATATTTTTTAACTTATTATCTATTCATGTTTGAAGGTAATTATTTTTCTCTTGTAGAAATAGATTTTTCCAGAACAGAAAATCATTGAAGTAGTTTAGAAACCGTGTCCTTCGATATTTCCTTTTATATTTGTTGACGTTTTTATCTATCAATATCAAACAAGGTTGCCATGGATAGTCATGGAAAAACTCTTCAAATTATATATCTAGCATGAAAAGTAGAAACTAGTAAATTTTACTAAAAGTTACCATATTTTTTTCAATGACCAAGATCGAAAATTACTTTGGTAGTACTATTTGATGTGCTGTATTAGTGGTAAAAATATTAGAATGATTGACTGTTGCCACATCAAATGAATTGATCAACATTGTTATAACATCAGCTCTTCTTATAATGCTTTCAAAATTCTTAAAGATCGGCCAAAATATTTGAAAATTTGTATGCAGAAGGATAGTATCTCAATAGTTATAGTTAGAAAAAGAAAAAATCTGAAGTCTAAAAAATTTATATTCACTAATGAAAAATTCATTGAAAAGCCATATCGAAAAAACTATGAAAATTCTAGTCGTACTTTGAGTTTTTGCCCGGAAAAAAATGATTCAATCAGGCTGAAATTCTTAGAGTATACTATACTATATACTCCCCAACAATATATTAAAAAATTAGCCAAATCGGAGGTGTGACTCTATCGTCGGTGTCTGAGTTTCTCAGATACTCACTCTTAATACATTTTTAAAAACAATCCTCTCACATCTAATATCATACTAATTTCTTCAATGAAGTATTTTTTTTTAGTTCAAGCCTTAACATAAGTTCCTATAATATTGACATGTATGTTTATTGAAATCTGAACATACTAAAAGCATAGATATTTATTAATATTTATGAAAAATAAAAACAAAATTAATGAATGAAATTTTTCAAAAAAAATCTTTTGTCTCTTTATACAAGTATTTATTTACTTCATCAAATATGTTAATAGAAATTTTATTTTATATCTCTTAACAAGAATAAATAAAATTAGCTATAATTAATAATATATAAAAATAATTCTATTTTTTATTATGAAAATATTGATAATTAGAGTGTATGACGAGTTTTATTAACATTATCAGATATTTTCATTAGTTTTTTTACATCTTGTAACGCTCTTTTTTTTTCTTTAAATAGACTAATTATGCTCTACCTAATTGACTATACACTATAGAATTTATTTGATAGTATGTCTATTGATGGACAGATAAAGATAGGACCTGTTTGACATCCATAATCAACAATGTATACAAAACACATATACTTCACAAGAGAAGTTTTTTTTTTAAATAATAACTTTATCCAAAAATAATAAATATATTTGAAATTAATATTAATTTCTAATGATAAAAAGTCTATGAGAAAATTTTATTGGAAACAATAACTTATTCACATGACAAAAATTAATTGGTGTTGACTTATATTTTAAATAATAATATTTCATTTTTTTATGAAAAAATAATTTTAATCAAAATTGAATCTTCTAATAATTTATTATCAAAAAACTTGAAAATATTCAATTAAATCATCAATATGAATGTTTTTTTACATTGAAATATCATTAAACATGTGACAATGAAAATTTTTTAAACTATACAATAAATATGAATTTGTAGAATATTGATTTGAGTTTGTATAAATAATCACACGAGAAGAATCTTTTTTCTTCTTTTATGTTATGAAAAAACATTTTCAAAATCATTGATTTGTCTTTGTTTGAAGAAAGAAAAAAAGAAAAGATGATTTAGACAATGGTTATAGATGCATTTGCATAGATATTATGAATTAATTATGATCTATTAAGTTCTATCGTATCGTAGTTTTATAACATATCTATTTATTTATTTTAAGAATAGATGAAACTTTTTTAGGTTCAACTGCATGTATATCAAGTTTTTATTCGATGTTTTTAATTTTATGAAAAAAAAATATTTCAAAACAAAATAATAAACTTTATTAAAATAATCGAAAATCAATTTTATAAGACATTTTATCTAAAAATTAAAAAAAATAAAACAATATGAACAAGAGTTTTGATTATCTAATTTTTCACAACAAGCTCAATTTTGTTTTTTTATTATTTAATTAATTTTTGATCAAATACTAAATGATAATCGTGAACAAGTTTTAGTTTCTGTGTGGAATTTTTCAACATGAAACGTTCAGCAGGGAATATTCAGCAAAAGAATTGTTAAGCTTATTGAATGATCACTAGAAGTAGGGGTGTCAATTTATATTTATCTTCAATTTAATTTATGCGTAAACTAAATTATCAATAATTTAAATTTAAAATAAATTTAACTTATTTGTTTTTCATAATTTATTAAATTTTAAATTAAATTATTATATATCTTTCAATATTTAGAATTTTCTAACATTACTGCAAGTAGCCCCATATTTTTCAAGAATTATGTGTGAGTGATCCTCATATAACTTGTCAAGAGTTAGGTAGGAGTAGTCCCTACAATTTCTCAAAAGGTATTTAAGGAACTTCCTGGTGACATGCTTGACACTATTTGAAAATAGTTGTTAGAACGATTCAAGGATTGCATAGAGGTGATCTTGGTATTTTTCAACAGCTATCGGAAGGTGTCTCAAAATACCCTGAGTATCCTGTATTACTGTCGTTAATTAAGTTTCCAACATTTGAGTCTCAGTTTAATGGAATAATACAATACTATTATCTTTTTTAAACAGCAGTTTTTATCGGCTGTGTATATCAGTATGTGATACATTCAGAAGGTAGTTATGGTAACGAAACAAAAGTTATATATATATTGTTTATTGTATGAGATACAATCAAAGCTCCTCGAAAATTATATTATCCATATTCATCAATATTTATGAAATTTTGTTTTCAATCATCTTATTTTGCTGGCCTTTTTCATTGTAAATGATGTTTTATTGACGTTTTTGACTTATATAGAAAATTCTACACATGTTAAATATGATTTTCATATTGAAAAAAATCTTATATTTCCATTAATATTACGTCCAATAGGAAATCTTTGGTTATCTGCATCACGTTATACATATTTATTTTTGAAAAAAATATCGGAATATTATTATTCAAATTCATTATTTGATAATATTTGTTATTTACAAAAATGTTTACATAGATATGAAAGTGGAAAATATCAACAAAAAACTGTTAATTGTAATATTTTATATAATATTTATCCTTATATTAATAGAATATGTTATCAATATGTTTGTCAAGAACATTTTATGTTAAATGATTTAACTATTTTATATATTTTGAATATAAATAATATTTTACTTAAGAAAGAATCTTCAAGACTATCTATTCAATCGATTACGAAGATTTTTATTTATTTATTTTAGTTTTAGAAATTCTCGATATTTGATCTGTTATTATAGAATTGTTATACATTTAATATCATCATAAATAAAATTTTATAAGATTATTTTTCTCAAATATATTATTCATTAATATATATGAATAATATGAAAATATTATCAGATTCTATTTTTATAAACATTATTTATAAAATTCTTCAAATATAATTTTATTAAATTATCTTTCCTATAAAACAATAAATTATGTTTTAAAATAATTATAAATATTAATACAGAATAGAAATTTTTATGAATTTCTTTTTCAAATAATTTTACAAATTTAACAATTTAAACAGAATTTATGAAAATTAATATTTATTTTAGAAAAATAATAGTTATTATATTTATTTGTTTAATCGATAAATAGTCAATCAGGTAATAATTATTATTTATTAAGAAGATATTTGTGTCAAACATGAAAGTTTTATTTAATTATTGATCTGTTGAAATTTCAAATTATAGATTTTATTTATATTATATTTAATAAAAATATTTATCAAATAAATTATAATTTAATTAATGTAATCTTTGACATGTTAAATATTAATTTTCAAACAATTTATCAATTGAATATCTATAGAGTGTTTGAAAAGTCTCCCGTGAAATAAAAGTCACATAATAAGTCTTTAAATATTTGATCAATACGTACAAAGTTTATATCATTTCATAGTATAGTCTATAAAGTTTAATTTCTTATGTTTATATCCATACTTGTTATTCAAAATGATCACCGTTAACTGAAATAAATAAATCTATTTTTTTTTTCACTTCAGATTTCTATTTGTAAAATATCTTCTGTAATACTATTTATTACTCAACTGAAGAAAATTTTAGATCAATTATTTAATAGAAAATGGCGAAAACCATTCATTGGAATTATGAATTAATAAATTGACTGCAATTGGAAGTCAATGTGATACTTGTGATGATATACGAAAAATAATCGTCTCGTTTTTTCACGGAAAAAAATTTTCATCATCTTTATTTTTTCCAGCATCAGGATGCTGTATTCGTAATTTTATCTTGGTTACTGATAAAATCTCTTTATCCCCATATCAGATACATTTCATTTTTAAAACTAAATATTAACATAAAGACATAGAATGAATAATTTCTTTCTTTTGATCTTATCTAATTGGTCTTTTCTTTCGTTTCATTAAATCAATAGAGGCTATACAACAATCGAACGATAAATATATCTATCTCGATTGCCATCAAAAAAACATTGGATACCTATATTCATAAATAAAATATGAGAAAGAATATATGTATATTTTTGATTGACTATTCACTAGTTTTTTTCTTATTACTAGTAGGATTATATCATTTCGACAAAGATATTATTCATCGATTAGTTTTTTTCCAGTAAGAATGATTAGATAGTTTTTTGAAATTTCTAGATTCATATGTTTACTTGTGGTTGTGGAGCTTGCTATGAACATCGTTCACAAATGTACGTATAGACATTGTATCATTAGTAAATTTCTTTTTCTTCTGCTCAGGCTCGGATGCATGAAACTCCATGGTTCATTTGATAAAATTTATTTAACAAGTAGTCTGGTACAAAAAAATGAACAACAACAAATTCAATCAACACTAAAGTAATTCGAGTACTCAATTCGATTTTATTAAATTCACTTAGATTTTTCTATATGTTTAGAATTAATGAACAAAGTCAACATGATTATGTATATAAATCATCAACATTGACATTTACTCAAATCGAACGTTTACAAGTTAGTTTTTCTATTCTTCCATATTCAGGAATAAATTCAAATTACAAAAGAAATATTTGTCGATCTATTTAGATTCATTAGAAAAAGACTGCCTGATATTGATCATTTCTATTCATTATTTTCTCTAATGGACGGCAAAAATGTTCATAGAAGAAAGACATCAGATATTTACAGACATTTCACCTATCTAAAATAAAAAAAATTGAATTTTATTGACGTCTTTTTTTCTTTCTTTCGTTGTTATTCCTCGCTCAATATAAATTCATTGAGTCTATAATTGATCAGTATTCATTCTTACATAGTTTAAATTGAAAATGGCAATAATGTCGACAGAAAATCCATTAGAAATAGTATTATATTTCACTCTATTTTTTCAAATATTTAAACTAATCTTTTTTTGTTTATTTTTAAGGCCGGTCAATTATTTGAAGCTCCCCAGGTTTATTATTCACGATCGTATACGACCATATACCAATAAAATACGACGAATAACGACCATCGTATACGATCGTTGTATCCGACCGACGTATACGATGCAATATG
>JAJEKB010019405.1:59405-78707 GCA_022393335.1 Macrotrachela quadricornifera
GGCATGATTGTTATATTAAATGATTTCCTTCTCTGTATTCCAGGTAAGTATAAATTATTTTTTCTAAATATTATGTTCTTTATTTTAGATTATATTAATATTTAAACTTAAATTAAGTTTTACTTATTATTATAAATATAATATTATTCATTTTAGATTATTATTATTATTATTATTCAAAACTAAAGTAAGTATAATTTATTGATATAAATATAATATTTTTTTATTTTAGATTATTGTTATTCATTACTAAAGTAAGTATAGCTTATCAATATAAATGTATATTTTTTTATTTTAGATTATTGCTATTATTCAAAACTAAAGTAAGTATAATTTATTTATAAAAAATATAATATTTTTTTATTTTAGATTTTATCCAAAACTAAAGTAAGTATAATTTATTACTATAAATATAATATTTTTTTTTATTTCAGATTATTATTAATACCTAACCATAAAGTAAGTATAATTCATATGTGCAGATTTTAGTTATCTTAATTTTTTGAACTGCAAATGCTGCGCGATGATGCTAATCAGTTTGGAGAGATTGATCAGCATCGTGTCTATTAGAAATTAAAATATAGGGATTTGAAACGAGCAGCCTCTATGTTGAAGGTAACTGTAGTGCATACACAGAAATATCAGTCGGATTCCATCGAATCCGATAGTCGGATTGATCGTCCTCGGAAAGCAAGTTGTATACGACTGTGTACGATCGTTTACGGTGATCGTATTTACGTCGTATTTCGTCGTATACGACACGACAAAAATACGACCGTAATTCAGGTGTCAAGTAATACGACAAAATACGATCGTATACGGTCGTAATTTACATCGTACACGGCCGTGTACGATCGTATACGACGTCGTAAACGATCGTTTACGATTGTCGTAACGTTCGTCCTGGGATCATTTCAAATTTTAATACGAAGTTCAAAGTTTAGTTCATCAGCTGGCCATGGGTACTACTACGAAAGAAAAATGGGCCACAGAAATCCAAAAAAGCTTTAGTGAATTTCTTGATAAAGTTGATGGAATGCCATCATAAATGGTACTTTGAGAAAAGCCAAAAGTATTCTCATTTTCTTATTATACCTCATTAATAAACCATTAAAAAGAAGTATTTAGATGAGAACATATATATTTTTTTCATGTTAAATGGTCTCTACTTTGATTACATTTCTTCATTATTGTGCATGATCAAATAAAATATAGAAGATTTTTCGAATCAATTTTCTTCACAAAATTGCCTTTTAGTATATTATATTAACTGACTTGATATATGTTTTAACTCTATTCGTTCTTCGTTCTTATCTTTGGAATTTAAAATTTTCGAGATTGATTGAAAAAACAAATGAAATTATTTGAAATTTTATTCGATTAAATTAAATATTTTTAATAATTTTCTCGATTAAGAAAGTTTTATTATGATGAAATTCTTCGAATAATTGTCGAAGAGAAATTAAAAGATGGAAAAAAATGATATCAAGTTTTCTAATGATGATCACATATATGATTTTGTTAGTTTCTTAAAAGATAAAAACTCAATATAAAAATGAGAGAAATCTTCTCTAATTTTAAATAAAAAGACATTTTTTTTTTCAATTATTCAAATTGAATTTTGTTTTCTAAACAAATAAAATTATTTTCAAGTAAAATTATACTTCAATCTTTAAAATAATTTACTCATTCAAATAAATATTATTCTCATTTTTCTATAGTGAATATCTTCATTTACATAAAAACTGAAGAAATAATCTCATAATGAAAATCAATCATTGTTACTTATTCAAAATAATAAAACATGCATACGAACACACGTTTTGAAACTATGAAAAAGCAATGAAATACTAATATATAATTAACAAAATTTTTTCTTATATTTTAATAAGATTATTAGTTTTAATTAATTTCTAAACTGCTTCTATCTCAAAAAACTAGTCTTTTTTTCTGATATTTATTTAATTTTCATATCAAAATTATTTATAAAAATTAATTCAATTAAAAATTTATCAAACAGACAATATATATAAATCAACTTAAGTTATTTTTTTCATTTCTAAACAATATTTCTAATTGATTTATTTTCAGAAATTCTATATGCTACAATATAGTTTATAGTATCTAATAATAGATTATAGTTACTAAATTGATTAGAAATAGAAATATCATAAATGAAAAATATATTAATTCGATATTTAAAGGTATTTATTTGAGAAAATAAGATTAAAAATTTTTTTCAAGTAAATTATTTTATTTAACATTCTAATAAAAAATTTCGAAAGTCTATTCGAATAAATTATACGAATATTTGTGTTGATTAATAGAAACGTTCGATGTAAAATGATTTCTATTGAAGAAAAGTTATCATAAGTATATTGAGAAAACTATTATTAAACATCAATCAATACAGTGAAATATGCATTTAATCAATTTATATAAACAGACTTTTGCTCTTATTGACATTTATTTTATTTGTTAAGAAAAATTCTATGTACAACTGATCTATACTCAATTTGCTAATGAAAAACTTTTTCATTTAATCGTTTTATTTTTTTTTAATAATGATCAGATATTCATGTCGATCTTTCTTTAATAATATAATCAGAATATGATTAAACTTTGACAGTCTATTAACACTGATTTATTATAATATAACAATGAAGCATAAGTCTTATTATTATTCATATTTGTTTTTTTATTACTAATGTTAATTCATTCGAAAGAAAAATGATAAACAATCGATACTTAAGATTTATTTTTCTTTTAGAATTAATCATAAATAGAAAAAAAAATGCTTTAAGCATTTTCTACAAGTTAAGATATTTTTTCTTGTTTTACATTTGAAAATGAAGATTAAGATTTTAATGCATCTCATATATACATGTAATAATGGATCTTGTTGGTTATACGCCATCATTTTTCAAAAATTTCAAAATCGACTTTTATTCAAATACAGCAGTTACCACAATTTAGTTTTTTGGGATTTATTTGAATTTTTTAACAAATGCATATATGTTTTAAAATAAATTCCGCACTATATCCTGTGGGTGAGGACACAAACTTAAGTGAGGGTGAGAGTGATGGGAGCAGCAATCGAGTGTGGGTGCCCGAAAATCTTGATACAGTTCATAAATCCTAATAAATCCTATAGAAGAAATCAATTCCAAGAAAGTAAATCGCGGTAGCTAGTGTTACTGAATAAAAGTCGATTTTGAAATTTTTGAAAAATGATAGCGTATAACCAACAAGATCCAAAATAATTCAATATATATCTCGATAGTTTTACCAAGGAAAAAAAATATACATTAGTTAGTTTCAATGACGATCATCATAACAAAAGAAAAATTGATTTTCTCTTTGTCTTCAGTTAGTTAATTGAATTATGATCAAATAATTAAATATTCAAAAATTATTAATAGAGAATATTAATTTCAACGATTATTTCGAATTTTTTAAAGAATTTCTGCATAAAATTTTCTCTTAATTAAATTCTTATGAAGATCATATCAATAAAACAGAAAAGCCAATCCCTAGTCCATTCTTCCCCTCGGAATTCCCGGAGAGTCACTTAAAAACTTGGAAATCCTCGGTGAGTCCACAGGGAGTCACCACGCTATTCCCTGGGGAATCCCTAAATCAGGAAAGTTTCCCAGGGAGTCCCTAGGGATTCCCTATGAAATTGCTAGGGATTCCCCAATTTTTAGAGAGTAGAGAGAAAACTATAAACTTCTTAGGGAACCCCTATATAGGGACTCCTCGGGGATTCTTGTTTTTATGATTTAAATCCGTTAAGTGCATAAATGCTTTGGAAAGATACTAATATACGTATTCTTAAATACAGTCATATGATTAGCTGTAGAAACGTCCGATCGTGCAGAAAGAAGAAAGAAAATGAAATAAAAGTGTTAGACGTTTTTATTTTAAGCTAGCAAATAAAATAAAAACACATTTATTTTAAGAGACAATATACAGTATGATTCACTTATTTTTACTAAATTTTGTTAATTTATTGTATTTCTACAAAACGTCAGAAATTTTTTTATTTCTATCTGATTAGATAGAACGTTGATTACTCTATCAAATGATATATTTTTCATTTGATTTATCTCATATGTTAGTAAAAAAATTGAGTAGAGTTTCGTGAAGTAAATAAAAAAATTCTTTTTTTGTTACAGAATTTCGAGATATTTCGTTCGAGTAATTCGAGTGATTATAACGTATTGGATAAATGAATATATTTTTTCCTTTTTATATAGTTCGATAAAGAAATAAATTCTCTACCGAACTAGGTATTTTTTAGCAATTTATTTTTCACTTTGACTAAAAATTTAGTGAATGTTTAGCAAATTTTTTTGATAAAAATTTATTTATTTGTCTTTCTTGAGTAAGTTACAGCCGTACAGCTATATTAATCTTTTCCAATAACATACATCGTTTGAAATCATAATGTTTTTTTTCTTTTTTATATTAATAAAAATAGCTGGACCATTCTGTAATTCACTCGAGAAAGACATATAAATAAAGTTCTATCAAAAAAATTTGCTAAACCCTTACAAAATTTTTAGTCAAAGTGAAAAATAAACTGCTAAAAAATACCTAGTTCGGTAGAGAATTTATTTCTTTATCGAACTATATAAAAAGGAAAAAATACATTCATTTGTCCAATACATTATAATCACTCGAATTACTCAAACGAAATATCTCGAAATTCTATAACAAAAAAAATATCATCTCGTATATACGAACTGTGAATTACAATATCTTTATTAAAACTTTTTTTTCGTGCAATTGAATTTTTGTCTAATATTTTTAAAGCCCATGAAATTTTTTAGTGATATTATCACAGAAATGTTTCTTCATTATAGCACACTATCAGATAGATAAGTAGGTACGTAGGTAGATAGATAGATAGATAGGTGAGTTGGTAGTAGGTAGATAATTTACCTATCTATTTATCTATCTAGCGGTGTACTTTAGTAAAAGCCAGATTTCAGCGATGATATCACTGATATGTATCATGTATTGGTGTATAATGATTCAATCTTCACTTTTCAAGGTACTCCCCAAATAATCCCTGGGGACTCCCCGGAAACTCCTTTTGAAATCCCCGGGGAGTCCATGTCGGGAATCCCCGGGGATTAGAAAAGGGAGAATGGACTAGGGATAATTTTGATAGAAACATTGACATGTTCAGTTGAGATTCTTTGAAAAAAAAAAAAACTTTGTTAAGTATAAAATCTATCAATATGATTAAATTAATATATTTAATGATAATCTGATATCTGATTAATCGATATAAGATAAATCGAATAATAGCGGCATCTTCATAATAAAATAAATGATTTGTTATTTTATTTGAAATAAAATTTTTCTTTTATATGCATCATATTTAACAAGATTTAGATATTTTTATATAATAAATAAATAAATAAATTTGATATCTTGTCGTCAATAATTTCATAACGAAAATGAAAAAAAAAGTCATGTATCATCATTTAGTCAATGTCTTTAATCGTTAAGTGATACTTTTTGATTTAACAATTTTTGAAGATTGAAATGAGAATAAAATATAAATAAAAAATGCTCAATAATTAAAAGATTTAAAATCATCTCAATTTAATGATTTTATATTTGACTAATATTCATTTACAGTCAATTAACATCAAAAGATCATTTTTAGTTTTACTTTTCATTCAATTGATCGAACTAAAACTGAAAAATCTCAAAAAGCTAAAATAAACGATGAAAAAAAATCCTGAAATAAATAATATTTGTGGGTATTTTTTTCTATTTTCTTTTGTTTAGACACGATGAATAACTCGTTCATCAACATCAATATGAAGTCCGAGAAGATGATTTAATAAAACAAAAAGCTAATGATAAAGAAACTCGTTCTAATCAACTAGTTATTATCGGATATTATACAGTTATTAGTTATCAATCTCTTTCTATTCCACCAAATATTTATTCAATACAAGAACAAATTCAATCGTAATTAAAAGATTTTTCTACATTAAACCAAATAAAAAATAATTCAATTTTATTTAAAGAAATATTCAATTATCTTTATTTAAAAAACAAAATAAATTCTATTATATAATTTTTGACTTCTGTGGGAGAAAGAAAATACAAGAGTTGTAACGTGAAGAGAAAAAAAAACTTATTATTGGTTGCTCTTTCATCATTATCAATATTATGTAAAGTTGTTGATCTTGTTCAAAAGAAGATAATCATAAATTCACAATGTTAAAAAAAACCGACAAATGAAAACAACTTGATTAACAATATTTAATTTGATGATTAAAAATGGGTTGAAAGGAATAAATCTATTGACGATAACTAGTGTTTTACATGCAAAAAGAAATAAAAAAACTGAAAAACCTTTACATCGATGACAGGTCACATGGTGAAAGGAAGAGTCTGATGTTATTTCCAACACTCAATTTCAACTTTTTATTTTATATATAAACATGCAGTCTACAGGAAGTCGTAGGTTTCCTAAAAAAAAAAGAAATCTGCTTTCTTAAGTCTAGTTTATTTAATCAATACAAGAAAAAATAGCAGATAAAAAAATATCAGATTAGTTAGTTTATAAGTCTAGATTATACTCGTAGATAACTGTTAGTCAGTTAATGTTGATGCAATAGCACCACCAAGATTGATGATAATTGCAATAATTCCTACAATCGCAGCAGCACTCCTGCTGACAAGGGAATATTTCCCGGTGTCCCAGCGCTTACAAGTCGGGACTTAGTGCGTCTTGTAGACCTTAGTGAGTTGTGTCTATAGTAAAAAAAAGTTCGTGCTTATGGCTTGTTTTGAAGGAGATCGGTCGTTCTTACTTTTCCAATTACGGATATCTCATGCGATTTGAACCACATTTACATCGACTATTTCCAAATCTCATGAAACTTTCAGAGTTTGTAGATCATGGTGAGCTATTAAGAATCCTACGAATCAGTTTTTTAAAATTCTTTAATAAATACGTATATATGAGGGTCATATATAGATAGTTTTATATGAAAATGCGAAAATTGAAATTTTGTCGAAAATGGTATTGTGCAAAATATTTTTCAATTGTACGTATAAAACTATTTATATATGGTCCTCATATATACGTATTTATTAAAGAATTTTAAAAACTGATCCATAGGATTTTTAATAGCTCACCATGATCTACAAACTCTGAAAGTTTCATGAGATTTGGAAATAGTCGATGTAAATGTGGTTCAAATCGCATGAGATATCCGTAATTGGAAAAGTAAGAACGGCCGATCTCCTTCAAAACAAGCCATAAGCACGAACTTTTTTTTACCATAGACACAACTCACTAAGGTCTACAAGACGCACTAAGTCCCGACTTGTAAGCGCTCGGACATCTGGAAATGTTCCCTTGTTAGTTCCAAAGGGCGAGCTCATAAGTCGCTCATAAGCGATAGAAATCCTGGCTACATGGTACTGGGGATATCTGTAACCTATGATATTCGGCTATACCATTTGACGCAACCGAAAATGATTTTAAGTAGGTCGCTATATAGAGCATACAGACTAGTACATATCCTCAAATTTCATGGCTAAAAACATTACCGTTGAGCAATGGTGAAACATACAATAAATGAGTACTACTTTTGCTACCATGATTTTTCACCTAAGGGTGTCTCTTGTAGTTTTAATATCTCAAGAAGGGAAGGGTTTTAGAAGCTGAACTTTTAGGCATTTTCATATGTCACTTGGAGCTATATATAGATAAAGTTTCATTTGGGATTGGCAATATCGCTTCAGCAGGTTCGGTCGTGCCTATACTGCATTGGCTCCTGAGTTTTCTCCTCAGGGCATATGAAAAAATATGACCGAAAAAAGAAGTCGTTGAAACAATTTGAAACACACATAGGTCGACTCAGTTTTTTTGTGCTGATTCCAAATATGATATCTATTTGAAGCAGACATACAGAATCTGTCTGTCTGCGCGCACGCGCATGCGGGAAAATTTTTCATTTTAGCGGCAGATTCTGTACCTCTAACTTGTAGTCAAACGGGGTTCGTTCTTGTCAAAACCTATTGAATATTACTCAAAACAGACAGAAATTGAATCTCAAGAGTAGTGTTAGCTAACAAGTAATTTACTAGACATCGAATTTCAAGCTGAAAATAGTTTCATCAGAAAGACCACATTAAATTACGTATCCGATAAAAAAATCTCGCTGGTACCCCATGTAAAATATAACTCTATAAGACTTAAAGAATCACTATCTGGAATAATAGGACCCAAGCGGGGCGGTATTCGGCATTTATCGATAGGAAAAAAATTGAATATCCTAGATCTTCTTATAGAATCTGATAGAACAAGAAAATTATGCGTCGAATGAGCCTATTTTCGACGGATCTACATCGAATTTTCATGGACTTTTAGGGCAAAAACCGGTTTTATAGGGCTTCCAAAGAGTGCTTCAGATGTTCCTTATTATCCGATCAGTTTGTAAAAATAAGGTGATATTTTTAATCAGCACACTTAACTCTATCAAACTATAAGAACAACTAATAAAACGGCGAAAAAAATTGTGTTCGATACCTGAGTGGATCCTAGAGGTAAAAAATTGACTTGTGAAAAATAATAGAGATGAATACTGATTATTGGAATAATAAAATGAGGTTAAGATTTTTTGAGCGCTCCAGATAGTAATTTGACACCTCCTATGGATTTAGAGGTTTTCAATGATGCTCTTTCAAGCGAAATAAAAAATACAGGAGTCAGAATTTTCGAGAATATGAGTCTTCTCGATGGAGCTATGAACCAACTCTTAATGTTCACTGTGAGGGGGCAGTAACCTATTCACAATGTTCAGAAGTTTTGTTTTTCTCACCGGATGATTTTCGAAAAGCTTTTAGAAATTTTAAAAAGTTTTTGAAAATTTTTCGAAAAAATTGCCGGCCCTCCGAATATGTTCCACCTCGCGACACTCCTGCTTAACGATTTATGATTGCTAGCAATTGTAGGAGATTTTTGCGTTGCTTATAAAAAGATAATTAATGGTGTTGCTATTCAACAAAAGAACGGCTGAAAATGGTGAAAAGCTGTTGTTTGATTACTTTTTCTCTTGTCTTTTCGTTTTTGCTGCTTTATCTCATTTAATAAAATAACAGATACATTGTTTTGTGCATCTCTTAAGGGTGACGAAAATTAAGAGACTTCATTGAGCTTCAGGAAAAATTTTCAGCATTGCCAATAATTTTGTTTTAAATTATGGGACACCGTACGAGCATCTAATTTCCTGGCTATATCACTGATATCAACAGATTTTAGATGAAATAGTACTAGACAATATCTTCCTATATTATGTCTACCTATCGATCATACATAAGGAAAGAAAAAGAATCAGGATCAGGTTTGTTCTCTTTGTGTATGACCGTTTTGATACATATAAACAAATTTTCATGATTTTTAATGGAATATATGAAACAACTTTCTTTATTTTTAATATGTTTAATCTATACAAAATGAATTTTATTTCAATTAAAATCATGTTATAATTACATGTCTGTAAGAAAAAACATTTTTGAAATATTTTGGAAACTGACAAATTTTATTAATGTACATAATAACGTATTTTTGAACAATTAATTCGTGTTTCGTCTCTTTTAAAATCATTTGTTATTTTTTTCAATCTTTCATGATTGATGTGAAGAAACACATCGTTTGGCAAACATGTTTTAGTATCAAGTAGAAATTGTTCGATATAATCATCATGAGCTTCAAGAAGATCAAGTCTAGTAAGATGAAGATATTGGATAATTGACAAATTCTCATTGTCATCATTCAATTTTCTACGTCGTTGATTTTTTTGTTCATTGTTATTAACTACAGTTATTGATTTCAAAAATGGAAATGATTGACTAACACGAAGAAAAAATTCATGTTCAAACGGATATTCATCAAATAATAATACTTCACGAACACATTTAAATAATCCACCAGAAAAACTATTTGAAATATTCGTATAATCTTTCCATATATATGGATATGAATAAATATGACATTGAACATTTTGTTCCTTCGGATAATAATTAATATATGAAATAATTTGATTATTTTTAAAATCTCTAAATGTATATTGAATATCTTCATTTGATGGTAAATTAATTTGATTTGTAACAGAAATTCTTGAACGAATATTAAATATGAATTGATTTAATTGTGGCATATAATTGATAATATTTTTCAAATTATTTCCATCAATAAATGTTTCTCTACCGAAGATCACAAAATACAAATTGAGTTGTTCTAAATTTGACATTCGATGTAGTAGTGATAGAATTAATTCATCATAAACATTATCAACCATGCCACATTCCAATGAAAAGTATTTTAAATTGGGTAGTTTTTCCTTAAAAAGAATATATTATAGATTCGTTTACATTGGATCACACATGAAATAATTTACTTGATTAATTACTAAAGGCGATGAAATTATTACAGAAATATTAACATAAAGTGTATGGAGTTGGTTGAAACGTCCATCAAGTAAGTAAAGGCAATCAGTGAAATGTTCCAATTTGAGATGCAACTCCAGTAAATTGGATGAGAAAACCGTTGAAGATGACATATCAAATATCAACAGTTGATGCCCAATTGAAAATGGAAGAAGCTTTAAATATTGTAAATTGGTGAACATAGTCAGGATCTGTGTAAATAGATGTCTAGTCATATTTAATGTCACATTTACTTTTTCTTTTTCAGCAATATCGATAGCAAGTGATACAATTTGGCTTTTAAATAAATGACTTAAAAGACTTTCATCTAAAGGAATAAAATATAAAAGTATCGAGAGAAAAAAAAAATCATTTTTAATATTAATCAAATTTCCTTCTATGATGAAACTAAAGTAGTCATACACTTTTCATTTAGACAAGACTTATGACAACTCAAGTAAAGTATCTTACCAGTAAACAGTTGTTTTGTTTTATCTAAGTCAAGATTATATAAACCAAGTTCAGATAAATTCGGATAATTTGTAGCAAGAAGAACACGTTCTATAGATGATGATTCAATATTAAGCCATTTGATTTTGTGATGAATTTCAGGTAAAATTTGTAAACAAAATCGATCCAGTATTTGCAAAGGTAATGGAGAAATAAAATTACGGTACAAACGTCTTAGCAATGTTACACTACTAGTAAAAGTAGAATCATACACAATTTTGTTGAATCGTTTATTAACACCCATTAAAGAGTAAAGAATTTCAGCATTGGTCAATTTTTTAAAAATAATCAAAAGAATTTCATAGGGTAAATCATTTAAATGAATACACGCACATTCCATGTTTATTTTTGTCTATCTGCTCTTTTTAGTTTAAAGAAATGTCAACATATACATATACTCATTTGTTTTTTTTTGACCGATATCGTCATAAAAAAAATTGTGATATAGACCTCAAACACACTGGAAAAAAATCGGACGAACTAAAACTGAATTAACGAATAAATCGTCTAGAATAGACGATCTAAGTCGGAATAGACTAATCACGTTGCTTAATTCAACTTTAAGTTAATTCATCTTTCTCAGTGTGTTTGACCCCATACACTTTATTCAATATTCAACGATAGAATAAAACAATGATGTTGTATAATCGTCTCGGTATCTATTGGATATATAATAACATCATTGAGCTTTTTTTCTTTCTCTCGCTGACATCGACTGGCATAAATAGTGGAATTAGAAAAATAAAAACAATGTTCGTCAATAAAAAACATAGACGAATATATATATATATATATACATAGAATTGAATATCAATGAATGAGACAGAAGAAAAGAATGATGATAAGCAATTTTGAATGTTTATCTGTCGATGTTCTTCTTGAAATTTTTGATTATTTGTCTCCTGTTAATATTCTTCAGTCGTTTTATTCATTGAATAAACGTTTTTCGACCATTCTTATCTATGAATATTTGTGGCATATTCATATTGATGATAGTACGATGTCATTAACGATGTTCAAGGATTTTTGTCAAAATGTGATAAAATTAGTAGGACGTCGAGTTCTCTCATTACGTATTAGATTGAATAATATTATTGGTGGATGGTCACTTGTTTCATCATCTCTGAAATATCAACAAACAACATTGCTTCGACGTCTTCATCTGATCGACATTAAACGATATGAATTTGAGAAATTATTATGTGACCGTTTAGTAAGACAATTACACACATTACTGGTCGATCTGATAGATTCTAGTTCATTTAAGTACGAGGTAGTGGAAGGAGCTTATCTGGCTAAGGTAAGAAAATCAACTTTACGCAAGCCTATTATGGAACTGATAGTTTTTGTTTAAGAGAAAAAACTTCCTATAATATTATTGTTAGAATGTGTAAAAACATTTCTGCTGATAACGCTGTGATTTTGAAAATCGTGAACAAAATTTATATCAAATTAGAGCACATCGAAAATGGAATTTATTATTACTAAATACTAAGGATGATGGCAAATGATCAGTGTTTAATTCAGTAACTTTTCACAAGTGTGTGATATAAAAGTAGAAAAATTCGTTTGATAAAGCATTTCAAAATATATCTCATGTAAAATAATGAATATTATAAAGCAAGATTTATTTTTAATATTTGATGAATATAATCAATAATGATTGTGCTGAGTATTAGAATTGTTTAGAACACGAACAGGAGATCAGTACCAATATAAAAGAATTTAATATAATTGGATATTTGTCAAAACGACTTAAATATGTTTACTTAGTGTTTCATGATAATCATTGTATTCCATGTCCCATAGATATTTTTCTCCACTGCGTTTTTGATTATCGCTCCAATATTTCCAGGGTAACTGTCAATTATTTTTGCGATATTTATCATTTTACATCAGATTTAGTTTGAAATACATCACCAAAGAAAATTTTCTATGCTTATATACCATAAAATTGTGGAAAGTTCCTGAATTGAACACATAATTTTTTTCTTATTATAGGTGTGCTCACAACTACCTAATCTACGAACTTGTCGATTACCGTTTGATTTTTGCCTTACAAGACGTAGTCACTTACCAAAACTGTCAACACCACCACTAATGACTTTACCAAATCTTGCCAATACAATTTATCTTCATACATTGACCACTGGTGTAAATTCAATAGACTTTCTAGAACGCTTAGTAAGATGTATACCTTCGATTGAAAATCTTTCTGTTGGCGTACGAGATGCAATCATTTTTGACAAGGATGAATTTGACTTTATTCCGTAAGTAATACTATGTTTTGTAAAAGTATGAATAAAATGAGATTTTAGATTGCCTGTTGCTGTTGAACGTTCACTTCTTCCTCGTCTATCTCGTCTTCGCATGAACTGTGTGGATAAAAGAAGTTTTCATAGAGCCGTTGCGCTTTTATCATCTGTCTTTATACAACTTACTCATCTGTCACTAAAATTATTTGCATCTATATCAATCTCTGATACTTTGCTTATATCGGGTGACACTATTCAACAATTATGTATCGATCGTCTCAAAACATCGGCAATCTATACTTTGAATCTATCATTTCGTGTGAAAAATGACTTGGAAAAAATAATTCTCAACACATGTTTCAAGACTCCATTTACTTGTCGAGAACGACCGAAGGTGTTGATTCACGAATGTGACGATTGGATGACTGGTGATAAGTGTTATTATGTTGTAGTATATACATTACCATATAATGGCACAATACTTCCAACATATCTGTTTTCTAAAGATCTGGAAAAGTATATAGAAAATATTTTGTTCTATGAAAACTATAGAAATCGTATTTTTTTTTTTAGATCTTGTCAAATGTCGATGAATGCAGTAGAGTTGTTTTCACACGCCAATGAGTTAGTCATTACCGATTATAGGAATAAAGTTTGTCTTTCAGATATTGGTAATTGTAAGAGTTCTATATCATTATTGGTTCCGTGGTCATTATTAACAAAAATTTCAATCGCTAACTGTAATGTTATTACTGCAGGTGAACTAGAACCAATATTACGAATGGCATATAATGTACATACACTACGGATAAATAATAATAGGCGTATTTCATTCTCGGCGATAATGCGTATTTATGACAATCTTGAAAGTCGCGCAAGTGAACAAGTAAGAAATTCTATTTTAAAAAATAAATCTCATTAATATTGATTTATCGGAAAGTTCTATTTTGATCGATATTTATCTTCCATTCTACGTATATCTTTTTTACAGAAATTATTTAAAATTAATTTTAGAATAGAAAGATTATTAGAAAATTTCCAGTTATTATATAATTAAGATGTATTTTTATTTTTTGTTTAAATAACGATATTTTATTTCTATTTATTAGATAGAATCATTTGAGGTGCACAATGATATGTTAACATTGAGTAAAGCAAAACATGTTTGCATGTTACTCTGCAATCGATTTTCTAATTTAAAAGAATTTTCGTTTACTATCTATGAATCATGGAATATTAGTACTGCAAATCCATCGTATATTGTTGTTTATAAAAACGAATCTACAAAATCTATTGTTAATCTTATTCATTTCCTTATTAATCATTTACAACAACTTGTTTCGCTTCATATGGAATTTTTTCGTTACACATCATCTGAAACACCTTGTTTTCCACATCTAATTCGACAACTACATGAGTGGCCACTTAACCGACCTTATCGATTACGATGTTCTACAGAAGAAATTCAAATCTGGCTTTAATATTACATCAATTGTGTTAGCAAATTTTGTTGCTAGGAATTTTTCTATATAGACGAATTGTAACATATTTTCAATTTGGTCAACTCTATAATAAAAAAAGATTGAAAATTGAAGAAAATGGTTTTGCTTTTCTAAAACGCAGAACATTTTAAAAGAAACTTCTAGGTAGTTCTATAAGATATTCGAAAGTTCACATCACAATTATGTATTTGTCCAACATTTTCAACATGAAGAACAATTTATTCTACTAAGAGTTGATAAAAAAAAACAAGCCATTATTAGTTCTAGTGATTGCGTTGATATTCCCAAAGAAGGTCATCTGATTAACTAACTTTTACTTCTACAGAAAAAAGCTGTGTTGCGCAATCCATGTGGGATTAAAATGTGAAATATGATGAAACTATTGACAATGTAAATATAGCACTGTAGTTGCTAAGGATCCTTTGTCAATTCTGTTTGTCACACCTCATTATGAGGGGATTTCCCACAGAAATATCAGAGAAAAGCTTTTAGTTTTTCGATTCATTTATCTAAAATAAAAGGCCTAGTCAATTGACTGTCAAATCCAATATATTAGGTCATTTGGTTATACCTGTGAAAAATGCGAGTCGAAATAAGTATAAACAATCAATTTTACCACTAAAAAATGTCGCTAGAAATAGGATGTAATTAGTAATTTGACATTTTCTCATGAATGGTTTGTCTGTTTGATCTTGGAAATGTCTCATTGGATAGAGAAGAGTATAGAGAATAAATTCATTTTATTTATGTAGTCGATATATTGAACAGACAAAACAGTTCAGATAAAAAACTGTGAAAACTCCGGACTTCTTCTCCTGCGAGTTAGCAGTATCTTCGACCTTTTTTCGTCTAGCACGCGTGATATTACAATAGTTTTCTTTTCTTAGACATAATCTTCGCCCAGATACATCTTTTGACATTAATTTGTTCAGAGCAAAACACTAGGAGACGATGTTAGCATGGGCCAAACGATGGTCACCCATATTTAGAGACCATTATTCTTGCTCTTGCAGGTAAAGATCTTCCTTCCGAGTGCAAAATTGACTTCAGATGCGTATTACTTTCCCATAACATTCTCGAAAAAATCACTCTAAACTATCATTTGTGAATCAGCTTTGTTCGGAATACGAATTAGAAATTACATTTTTTCAAGATTTTAACAGATATTGTACATTTTTATGACTAAAGTGAACCGTCATCGAGAGGATTCACCTATTTGTACTCAATGGTAATCATGTGTCCGTTGATAAGAATTGGAATATAGTTTGAGTTTTATTTTTGACCTTATTTTGATTACACAAGCTATCAAAAACTATTCGTGAAAAATATGCTAAAAACAAGTGGAGAAAAAGCTGACTTCATGACTCTAAATGACTCTGACTGATTCCATTGACTCTAGTCAAAAGCGCAAACAGCTGACTCTACAGCATCTTAGTCAATTGGATTCATTGGAGGCAGTCAGAATCAATGGTGTTCGTGGAATCACTCGGACATATTGGAGTCACTCAAAATCAGTCGAAATCATTTAGAGTCTCTAGTATGATTCTGGGTGACTGACTCTATTTGCTTTGCCTGACTCTGAATGACTGCGACGCTCCAGAGTCAGCTCTTTTGTCTTAGCTAAAAAATTGTTCTTTTTTGACAATTATTGACTTTACTTCCCTTGCAGCATTTTAGACTAATCCGCATCAGAACAAAAGCTTTTACAAAATATATTTTTATCAAAATGCTTAGAAGCGAAAGCTTTGCAGATACTAACAATTTCATCTGAATCGATGATCACTTTTGTAAGCATAGTTGTAGTTGAGATCCGGTGAAAATATTCCAATGTATAACAGATACTTCTGAGACATTAATATATTTAAATGTCATTCATATGACCTACTTGTGTCTCGATGACTCTAAATATATATTCGAAGATCTCTATCGCACTTTTCCGAGCTTGACGATATTTTTTCTATCAAGTTTTCAAAGAAAATGTTTAAAAACGATGAAAAATTTATAAAAGAAACTCCTTCAACTCTAAGCTCATGCTGAAATGTTTCCAAATGATCTAGAAGATATTAATCGACACCGATAGAAGAGCTACGTGCGTTTGAAACATCGTGACTACATCTATGTATAGTGAAAAGAAAGTTTCGTTGATTGTCCTTTATGACTTCAGCCTCTGTAATAGGTATCGTCACCGAACTTTCCGTAGCACTTCTCTAGATGTAGACGTAGGTCTAAACGGGGTTGGTGCGACCAAGGGATAAGGTGAGATTTTACCCAGTTTTTGATAAAACTCACTTTTTGCCGTTTTGTTGAGCAATTTCTTAGGTTTTCTTACAGCGTTTAGAGCATCTGCTACTACTACCTTTTTACACTGGGTATGGTTTTGAGTGCGGTGTATGCAAATAGTCATGAGTAAAACGAAAGGCACTGAGACACACAATATTTGCTGAACTATCTCACGTTAGCGTATATGTGAGTGTATGCACGGCGGAACATATTGTGGTGACAGATGCAAAACTTTCGGACACACCCTCTCTACATATACCGTCGGTTTCTAATATGCCAGGTTTCCACTATGGAAGTTTCCCGAGCAACGCCGGGTACCTCTGCTACTGATTTATATATATAGAATTGAAGACCTATCAAAGAGCTATCAAATTCATAATTTCAGTATCATCTTGTCATATCTAATTATTATGAAATTGAGTATACATTGAATCCATTGTGAACAGATCAATTATTAGATTAATGACAAAAAATGAAGTAATTTGCTGGTAGCTTTTCGCTTTCAAAATTCAAATAAAATTCCATGAAATTAGCACCAAAATATTAGTCTCATTTTGCTCTCTCTCGATTGATATATGATTCAATGAGGTTAGTCCGGAAAAGTACTAATGGACTAATTTGCCTTCTTAGCCGTCCTGGCGTTTACTTGTCAACAAAATGTCCTATCAACTGAAAACAAAGACAATATCTAGCTAGGTGTATTCATGAGCGATATAAAAAAGTCTACAAACATAATGAACTATAGAAAAGAAAAAAATTTGACTATACTCTTAGTCATTGCTTAGAAACCGATAGGAATTGTTCTTCAGCTTTTGTTGTCATAATCAACTCAACTAATTTATTTTAAAGATTTTGTTACATCTAGTTTTTTTTACTTGTTTTTAAACAAGTGACAATGTACTTTAGAAGTGTAATGGTATCACAGATATATCTAGATGTTGGCGACACCAGAGTTTTTTAATCTTGGTCTTCGTAAAAAAAATTAGTTGCAATTTTGGATTTGGCAATAATTTTGCTAGCAGAAAGCTCAATGTGTTTCACTACCATTACTTTTAAGTTCACAATGCGTTATTGCTATTCTATGATCCATTTATCATTGATATCCTCTGTTTGAAATCCTGCCTTTTATTTAAGTTACATTTGTTTCTACGATTTCGTTCCTGATCAAAAACAATATCGTATCGGTACCTGTCTCAATTCCAGTTTCAACATGATCGGTCTCACGTTGTCTATATCTAGATATGATGTTTAATGTAGTTTCAAATGTGATTTTTGGATGATAAGATAGTTATAGGTCTATTTGAAGACATAAAATGTAAACAAATGAACAGCAATCTTTGATTTTCTTGATTAAGATAGGTGTTATTTATTGTGCTTTAGAGATTGATAAGGGACGCAATGGTACTGATGTGCTGGGATGTATTAAAACTGTGATAAAATCATCACAAAATAAATTAACCTTAAGTTTGGTGAGATGAATTAGAAAAGAGTAAAAGAAATACTGCTTCTCATAAGCGATTGTCAAAGTGAATATGCAACATGTATCAATCGGTATATTCTAGAATTGGTTCGTTGTTGTAAGTGATTCATTCATATCAATCATCCTAATTTCGTTTGATCAAATTGGAATAAGTGGATCTTTTTTTTTACATGCTTGATTTGACTATGCACAACACATGGTATTAGATAGTTGAGAAATGATTGTCTTAAAATCTATATTAGAACATATATCTTAATATAAGGAGTTGAATAAAAGTCAAAGAAAGATGAGAATTTTACAATACGTTTTTCATATATTTATTTTTCAGATTTCAAATTGAAAGAAAAGGATGAAAATTGACAAACGCACTCTTTGTCATATATTGATTAATACGAGACATGATTTCGACACATTTAATGAAATGGAATTAGAAAAAGATCTTGAAAAAAATCACACATAAGGTTTGTTTTCACAATATTTTGTTTTGAACTTTTTTTTTTCTAAATGAATTTGTTTTCGAGCAAATTTGATCAAATTAAAACAATTCATTATAACCCAGGTCGAACATAACAACGACCGTAAACGATTGTAAACGACCGTTTTCGATGACGTAAACGGCCGTAAACGGCAAAATTACGACCGTATACGTGCCGTAAATCACCCATTTGGTAGGGACAGTATTACGGTCGTATGTTGCCGTGTCGTATACGACGAAAAACGAACACCGTTTACGCTGAAATCTGTGCCGTAATACGACCGTATTCTAACGAACACGACAGTATACACTCACGTTTACGATCGTTTC